>CM071953.1:33570000-33717500 GCA_036784905.1 Acrossocheilus fasciatus
AATATTTTTTTAATAATTAAAACAATTTTAAAAAGCTAATTTAATTACATTTTTTCATAATTGTTTTAAAATAAATGTAAATGTATTGTTTATATTACAATATGTGATTACAGTTACATTGAAATCTCCCTAATAAGTGTAAAAGGATGATTTGAAGAATAAATAAATAACATATGCATGCACATTTACCTGATTTTCATTCGTTGCTCACGTTGCACATACAAGAAGTGTTTAATGAATGCATTAGTAACAGTTCCTCAGTTCATGTTAACCTTTAGTCTCTTTCCCCCTCAGAACTTCAGCCTCTTGGCCCATTTGAGAGTGTAAAATGCAGAGACAGGCCTTTGCTGTGTTTTATTAGTATTTGGGTTACCCATAAACAGCAGACTGTTCGCTCCACTCGTAGGTACGGTGTCTGCAAACCTTTTGGCCTCTGTGAGAAGCTCTCTCATAAACAGCTTGCAGTGATCCCGTTGTCCGTGTTCTGCTATATAAAACACGTCTATAAATCTCAGCCTCACCCTTCAGCACACGACCTCCACAAATAGAAATCCGACTCTTTATTTTACCTTTCTATGTTTAGAGGATGCCTCTGTTTAGATTGCGGTCGTCCCGTGATGAAGAGCGCACCGTTTATAGCTGTGGCCCGAGAGCGTCTCTTATGTGGGGAGTCAGTGAGAGCGGGCGTTTGTGGGCGTCACTCAGCAGCGGTTTGATTGAAAACATCCGCAAGACCCTGAACTCTTGTGATGTTCGACAGCCTAGTGAACATTTGAAGGCGTCGTATGGCTGTACCAAATGGTAGGAATCTTAATGATGCTGCCTTTCTGAGTTCAATCCCGTCATGCGTTGGGACAAGCTCATTAAAAAAGGAAATGTTGATTATAAAAATACTTTAATGAATTCAATAGAATTCAGAAGGTATCAGTAAAATACATAAATCTGTATAAAAAATATTTTATCACACTTTGTGTGTACATATTTAGAAATATACACACAAATATAAATAATATATGCATACATAAATAATTTAAATTTACATTTAGTCATTTAGCAGATGCTTTTATCCAAAGCGACTTACAAATGAGGACAATGGACGCAATCAAAATCAACAAAAAAGAGCAATGATATGCAAGTGCTATAACAAGTCTCAGTTAGCTTAACGCAGTACACATAGCAAGGTAATTTTTTTTAATTATACAGTAAATAAAAAGAAAACAAATAGAATACAAAAAGATTAGAAAAGCTAGTGTTAGTTTTTTTTTTTTAAAGAATATAATTAGAATAGAGAAGCTAGAGTTAGAGGGTCAAATAAAGATGGAAGAGATGTGTTTTTAGCCGATTCTTGAAGATGGTGAAGGACTCAGCTGCTGGGATTGAGTCGGGCAGGTCATTCCACCAGGAGGGAACAGTTAATGTAAAAGTCCATGAAAGTGATTTTGTGCCTCTTTGGGATGAACAATAAAGCGACGTTCACTTGCAGAACGCAAGCTTCTAGAGGCACATAAGTTTGAAGTAATGAATTTAGGTAAAGGGGCCAGTGGTGGTTTTGTAGGCAAACATTAATGCCTTGAATTTTATTTTTACCAGCTATTGGTAGCCAGTGAAAATTGATGAACAGTGTGACGTTTTTTTTTTTTTTTTTTTTTGGTGCATTAAAAATGAATCTTGCTGCCACATTCTGTATTAATTGTAAAGGTTTGATAGTACTGGCTGAAAGGCCTGCCAAGAGAGGAGCATTGCAATAGTCCAGCCTGGACAGAACAAGAGCTTGAACAAGGAGTTGTGAAGCATGTTCCGAAAGAAAGGGCCTGATCTTCTTGATGTTGAATAAAGCAAATCTGCAGGACCGGACAGTTTTAGCAATGTGGTCTGAGAAAGTCAGCTGATCATCAATCATAACTCCAAGGTTTCTGGCTGTTTTTGAAGGATTTATGGTTGATGAGCCTAACTGGATGGTGAAATTGTGATGAAATGATGGGTCTGATGGAACCACAAGCAGTTCTGTCTTGCCAAGGTTGATTTGAAGGTGATGGCCCTTCATCCAGCAAGAAATATCTGTTAGACAAGTTGAGATGCGAGCAGCTATTGTTGGATCATCAGGATGGAATGAGAGGTAGAGTTGAGTTTCATCAGCATAGCAGTGATATGAAAAGCCATGTTTCTGAATGACAGAACCTAGTGATGCCATGTAGACAGAGAAGAGAAGTGGTCCAAGAACTGAGCCCTGAGGCACCCCAGTAGTTAGATGTTGCGACTTAGATACCTCACCTCTCCAAGATACCTTAAAGGACCTATCTGAGAGGTAAGATTCAAACCACTAGAGTGCGGTTCCTGAGATGCCCTTAGCCAATAGGGTTGACAGGAGGATCTGGTGGTTAACCGTGTCAAAAGCAGCGGACAGATCCAGCAAGATAAGTATAGAACATTTGGAATCCGCTCTTGCAAGTCTTATGGCTTATGTCCACTTCAGAAACCAGACTGGTTGCTGTCGAGGAGGTTGTTCTGTGTGAGAAAGGCAGAGATGTTGGTTAAACACAGCTCGTTCAAGTGTTTTAGAAATAAAAGGAAAAAGGCAAACCGGTCTGTAGTTCTCTAAAAGAGATGGGTTAAGTAGTGGGGTTATACGAGCCTGTCTAAATTCTGAGGGAAAAACACCAGTGTGAAGAGATATGTTAATGATGTGAGTGAGTGAAGGTACAACTGCAGGAGAAATGGCTTGAAGGAGATGAGATGGAATAGGATCAAGCGGACAAGTAGTAGGATGATTAGAAAGGATGAGTTTGGAGACTTCTGCTTTAGAGAGTGAAGAGAAGGATGTGAACGAGTGTATGTTTGCTGGTAAGATGTGCTTGACAGATTGTGGTGTGGAAAATTGTGCACTGATGGTTTTAATTTTATTAATGAAGAATGTGGCAAAGTCGTCCGCTGTTAGATTTGATGAAGAAGGAGGAGGACTAAGAAGGGAGGAAAATGTTTTAAAGAGCAGACGAATTGTTAATTATGTTATGATAGTATGTCCTGTTAACAGTGGAGACATTAGCAGAGAAGGAAGAGAGGAGTGACTGATACACATTAAAGTCAGTAGGATTTTTTGATTTGCGCCACACCCTTTCAGCAGCCCTGAGCTTGGAACGATGTTTGCGGAGAACATCAGACAGCCGAAGGGCAGAAGGGGTGGTACGGGCTGGCCTGGAAGACAAGGGGCAGACAGTGTCTAAACAAGATGTAAGAGTGGAGCAGAAAGTATTAGTAGCACTGTTAGCATCAAGAGGAGGAAGGTAGCCGGGAGGGTGAGCGTGAGCGTAGGTTACGTTGATAGATGTGGAGTGGTATGTGTTGTAACAGGAAACATGTTGAGGTTAAGAGCGAGGAGGAATTGATCCGAGGTGTGCAGTGGAGTAACCATTCATTAATTTATATAATAATATATAGAGCAGGCTAAATAAATCTAATTAAAATGTACCATATATTTAAATATAAATACACTAAATATATTATATTATAATATAGTATAACCGAATATAATCATATTTTTATCCCCACCATTTTATAAAATATAATATATGCATTAAAATTGGTGTAGTTTTTTTTTTTTTATTTAGAAACAATTTTCACTGAGAAATTGCTAGTAAATTTCACAAATAATTACAAAGGAATGACAAGTAACATTGAAAAAGACTGAGATTGTATTTTCTTTTAAAATGTACTAAACAATCTTTGTATTATTTCAAATGCATTTTTTGCTATGTATATTTGTATAAATAAATAAATAATATTTATTATATGTAATAATATAATATAATATAATATAATATAATATAATATAATATAATATAATATAATATAATATAATATAATATAATATAATATAATATAATATAATAATATAATATAATATAATATAATATAATATAATCATATTCTTAAAATATGGGTTACCATACTTGGCCATATATATATATAAAGTGAAAAAAGTGACGTGACATGTGGCCAAGTATGGTAACCTCTGCATTTAACCCATCCTAAGTGCACACACACACACACACACACACACACACACACACACACACACACACACACACACACACACACACACACACACACACACACACACACACACACACACACACACACACACACACACACACACACCCGAAGCAGTGGGCAGCCATTTATGCCACGGCGCCCGGGGTGCAGTTGGGCACCTCAGTCATGGTATTGAAGGTGGAGAGAGCGCTGTACATGCCACCTACAATTCCTGCCGGACCTGAAACTCGAACTCGCAACCTTTGGGTTATGAGTCCGACTCTCTAACCATCAGGCCACGACTTCCCCTCCATATATATGTAACGGAGCCCCAGTGTCTAGTTTAGCAGATTTAAAAATAACACAGCACACTACTATAGCAGTTACCCCTCATTTCATCCAATTTTGTGGTGGTGAGGCGTCTTGCCAACATATAAGCGGACAGTAAGTTAATTGTTATCATTGTTCCAGACAATGAAAGAGCAGCAATAGGTTCCCATACGAGCTGTTCTCATGCTGTGTTTGCACTTTCTTTTTTAGATCCCTGACGCTGCGGACCTTCTGTTTTACACGCTGTCCTCGCTGCTGCTCTAAATGAGAGGTTATTTCATTTAATAATATATGGAGGAGCCGCTTTTGCCCGTGTGAATTATATATGTGCATCTCAGCAGTGACTCAGAGCTCCAGCGTGTGGAGGAGCGTGTTTATAGCGGTTCAGACATGAAACCTGCACACTTTACTGTCTGCTAATTGGTTCTGTGTTCAGTGTGCTGGTATAAACATAAACAAGTATAAGATGGAATATACTGCATGATGGACTCATATTGACTGGCTTTATTATGCTGTCTTGGTCAATAAGACCAAAATGAAAGATTTTCAAACGTTTCTCCTTTTATGTTGCACAGAAAAAGAAAAAAAAGAAAATACTTGCATATGGGTTTGGAATGACGTTATGGTGAGTAAATAGAATATTAATTTCAAGGTGAACTTGTTTAGAATTCACTCAAAGATGATTTTAAAGATCATTTGCAGACTTAAACAGGAAGGTCCTCTAGTGGACATCTTCAAAAATGCAAACAAATATTTATTTTCCTTTCGCAAACAAAGTATATTTGTAATTAGTTAATTTTTCAGCATTATAAAACAGATAGTTGAGATATAGTAGAGCTGTTGTAAAATGCACCTGTGATTGATTATGTTTCATATTAATATATTATATTATAAAAGTGACTGTAACGACATTTATAATGATGCAAACATTTATATTTACAATAAAAGCTGTACTTTTGAACTTCATCAGTGACTCCTGAAAAAAATTATATCGCGGTTTCCACAAAAATATTCAGCAGCACAACTGTTTTCAACACTGGTAATGATACAAAATATTAGCAAATCAGCATATTAGAATGATTTCTGAAGGATCATGTGACACTGAAGACTGGAGTAATGATGCTAAAAATGTATCTTTGATCACAGAAATAAATTACATTTTATATTATATTCACTTACAAAACAGTTATTTGAAATTGTAATACTATTTCACAATATTCCTGTTTTTATTGTATTTTTGATCATTATTTAATCATATTTTTGTCCCTGCTTCTTTTATATAAGCCCCTCCAGATCTTTTCTGATGTTTTTACATAAGACTGAATATCTCTGTGGATCAGAGCAGCTTTCTCCCTCCTTCAGCATGTTTTCCAGACTTCAAAGGATTTTCCCGCCCCTTTCCTGAAGAACCAGATGTGTTTCAGGCATCTTTCATCATTATAAGGTGAGTATTACGGGTCACCCTGGAGGTCCGACTGCCTGGAACAAAGAAACGCTTTCTGCTAACTGTTACCAAACAAACTACAATTAAGCATTATAGTCTAGATCCTCAGCTCCAAACTCCCACATGTTCAGAGCGACGTCTGTTGTCTTTGGTTTTTAGCTCAGAGCACATTACTGCTGATTCAGAAGTGTGTTTATTAGTAAAACTCCTTAAGTAGTCAGTAATAACAGGAATATACGGTGATTTGGAGCACATGTGATTGTAGGGCGATCAGAGAAAGCAAAGTGATTTTGTTTGGCTGATTTGACTTGAGTTTGACTACAGTTTACCGTCATTTAACTAGCGGCCAAAGGTCAACAGCGCCATCTGCTGCACAAACATACACATCACATTTAAGTAGATCTATCTATCTATCTATCTATCTATCTATCTATCTATCTATCTATCTATCTATCTATCTATCTATCTATCTATCTATCTATCTATCTATCTATCTATCTATCTATCTATCTATCCCAGTGATTTGTTTTTTTACATAATTTCCTTTTATGTCTTTATTTGATACATTATAAATATGATTACATAATATTATAATTTTACATTTTATATTTTTTAAATATAATTTTTTTTTTTTTTTTTTTTTGCTAAATGTGTTTGACTCTTCAAATCACGTTCTAGCAGAGGAAGCACAGATGCAGTTCATCACATTATTTATGAACATGTTTCACTATTACACAAAAAGTCACACTGTACTTTTTATGGGCCAGATCCACAACACAATCTCTGCTGAATGGAATGATTTGTGGTCAACAATATCATCTGAATGAGGACAATAAATCCTGAATTCATTTGAAGCTACCTGAGGTTAATGAGTGTAAGATAATAAATCAAACACACACACACACACACACACACACACACACACACACACACACACACACACACACACACACACACACACACACACACACACACACACACACACACACACACACACACACACACACAGCATGTCTGGACCAGTGTGTGTTATGCAGTTATTTTTCAGTTTTTGACTGCTGGATACAATCCAGGCACATTTTCATTAGCGTACATTGATTGGGTTGTTCTGTAAATTACATTTTGGTACTTCTTGTAATTTGTCTTCAAAGACATTTTCAAAAGTTTGGCACGATTTGTTTCTTTTTTTTTTTCTCTTTTTTTTGTGTTGGGGGGGGGGGGGGGGGGGTAATTATTTCCAGAGCTCGTCTCAGCTATGAAATATCACACTATCATGCTATACTTACTATACACTGTATTCACAGTTTATGCATGCATATGAATGTAAAACATACAATGCTCATGCTGTATCCCACAATGCAGTGCACTCGGTGTGACCTTCTATTTACATTGTGATAAATTTTTTTTAAAAACTCGGTAAACACGCAAGTTTGTAGATCATATTGTCAAAAGATCTGCAAGGTTCAAATGCAAAATAGCATGTTTAGATGATAATCAGACTTTACTCACTGAATGAAACATGCAGCATGATGAGGTTATGTGACAATATTTGAAACATTTATCACTGCATGCTGCATACATTCAGTCCTGGTTGAGAAATAGTTTGCTATTGAAGATTTAAATGTCATTAACTCTTGCAGTAATGCATATGCTGTTATGATGTTTTCCAGACATTACAGCATGAACATAATCATGTTGTTTGTTAGTGGCAGAGACATTTATTTAAAGTGACATTTGTCATAATTGTTCATGATGTCATCTAAACGCTTCACTTTGATCCAGGATGAAATAGTACCTCTTTTAGGAGCCTAATAAGAGCAGCTCACAGATAAGAGTGTTTGTGCTGAATATGAGGATCATTTCTGCATGTTTGACGTCGTGTTCTTCTGTGGTTTTGTTTCTGCAATGGTGGTGAAAGTCAAACCATTCAGAGTTTACTGCAAGAATACTGCTGTAAAAAACAGTCACTTCAAAACAACCATTTGACCTCAATATGGGTCACGAGGAAAAGGTCTGCGGTGTTTTACAGCTCTTACGTGAGTGTTTCAGCTTAAATTGCAGCTTGTTTGCTTTTAAGAATCTACAGTAAATGTTGTTTGCATGTGTGTCACGATGTTTGTTCTTAGTAAGAAAAAAATATTTAACCACACTTTAAAACCACAAGTGCACAAAAACAAAGGCTTATTTTACTGTGTATTGATATGACTGATGTGAGCTGGCAGCACATTTAATGTCTGTCTGATTATTAGTAAGCATTCACAAATCTCATGTACTCAGTATTCATCTGAAGATGATCTGTAACAGTCCTCAGAAGTTCCTCATATCTAACGTCACATGGATGTTTCTTCATTTCCTGACGGAGGCCTTGTAAAGACACAAGCGTTTCTTCTGCATTCTCCACGTTCCCTCGCGTCCCTGAGGATCTCCCTGATACTGGAAATAGAAGACATTTTTGACTGAATATTACAAAAATGCAACTCTGGGACTTGGTGCTCAACTTTTTTTTTTTTAATGCTCAAAAAAGTGCTCAAAATTCACATGGTTTTTATAGCCAACGTCTTTCTAAAAATAAAAATAAAACATTTGTAATTTAATAATAAAAATAATAAGTAAAATATATTAATATTAATATATGAATATATTAACTACAGGTCTCTGAGGATGGAGTAGATAATGGAGTGAATGTTGCATGTGTTTATTTTTTAGCTTTCTTTTAAAATATTATTGTTATTTATTTTTTCCACCAACCTAAAAGTGCTGTTTTATTATCTTGATATGCTATTATATTTTTTGTTCATATTTTGAATTATTTTTCATTTTTATGTTTTCTGTTTTAATTTTAGTTTGTTTTTGTCATTTTTATTAGTTTTTATTGGTTTAAGTTAAAAAAAAATGTTTATATAGTTTTTATTTTTAGTTATTTTAGTACTTTAACTTAACTAAACCAGAATGAGAAAAGTTGCCTTAATAAAAGTATATATTTTTTTAAATATTTCATTTTCATAAGTTACTATATTATTTCTATTTAAGTATTTGTATTTTATTTAATATTTTTTATTTGCTGTTTAATATTTTATTTTTGAATATTTCAATTATTTTAATTATAATGACATCTTTTAAGATTTTACTTTTGTTAATGTTAATTTAGTATTTAATATTATATTTTTTTAAATTTTATTTTATTTTGTTTTAATATTTCAGTAAATATTTATTATATTTTATCTTATTTTTTTATAATTTTCTAAAATGAAAATGTTTGAAAAGGATTTAGTTTTAGCTAACGATAAAAACCCTGCCTCAAACGTGTCAAGTATGTTCCAGTTTTGCCTGTAATGTAAGGTTAGGATTGTTTTGTCATTCCTTTGACATTCTTGGTCACAATGTAAGACCTCTTTGTCTCTGAATTCAATATAATATTCAAGTCGCAATTATAAACCCAGCATGCATTTAAGACTCAATAAAATCTGCATGTTTTTTCTCTGACCGCTCCAGCTTGTGTCTATTTATGTCCTGTGTTTGATGCAGTTTGGCATCCCAGGGAAACTATTTCAGCACATGAAAAGCTCAAGCAGCCACAACAGAAAACAGACGATTGCAGGATGTAGAGAAAACTCTTAAATGTTCAGGTCAAGAGGTCTACTGCTTGTAGGTTGAATCGAGGGCAGTTATATTTTTGTATGATGCACAAGATCAAATTATATAGTATGCAAGTATGACATTTAAAACATTGAATCAAAATGAATGTTTTTTTAAATTATAAAGCACTGTGCCATTTCATTCCAAAATAGAAAAGATAAATAATGAGGATCAAATGTAAAACATCTGGACAACTTCTATATAAATTCATTGTGAAAACTGGATATGTTTTAGTGAGAATAATTATGATCAAATCTTCTTTGCCTCCTTTTGCGTGTCCTTCAGGTTTCTGTTCCTATGTATAGATAATAATTGTTTATTCATTCAGTTGTGTTTTACATCTAACAAGGATGTCCTGTTTAGACATAGCCTACAGTATGAACATGTTTTATTTTTACAAAGATATATGTACAGTAAGAGACAGTCAGCTCATTATTCCTTTGGGAATGGCTGAAGATTTTATGCAATCTGTGTGAATAGGCTACATGTGGGGCCAAAACTAATTGTGTCTAATGATACCTAATAAAAACAATGCAGGTAAATGCATGATACAGTAGATCTTTTGTACACCAGTGAGTCATTTTAACTTCTCCTTCCTCATGATTATAGTTATCTGAGTTGTTTACATGGTTCCACTTGTAGACAGTCGGGTTATGAAACTACTAGTTGGTCTCACATGACTATTTTGGTGCATGTTTGTTCACTTGGTTTCATTTAAAAACACTTTGTCATATGACTTAGATCCAATAACAGTAATTTAGATGCAAAATGCACATTCCTGGCTGTGTGCCGAGCTGCATTGCAGTTTTCTGGATCTATACCGAGTCCCCTTCAGCTGAGACTGAAGGACAAGCGGCTCTGCGCCGTGAAACTGAGATATAGACGTGATGGACGAACAGGAGAGGGAGGCAACCACATTGATTCTTGGAAAGCAACACAGTTAGTGTTGTATGACTAACAATGGATTAGGAGGGAACAATAAACCACGAGTTTGTTGAATTGACAGAATCATCCTGTCATGGCAAGCAGGGTTGCCAGATACGCGTGACAGTAACAAACCCATACCAAAACTCATCACATACCACCCCGAAATCAATGACAGAGATTTCAGATTATACATATTTAGATTTTATTTTCTTGCATTTGTTGAAATAATATATAAAAAATAAACAAAAATCGAACCTGGTCAACGTTGTTGCCAGATGCTGCCTAAATTCTATACATTTCAACTGAGGCATCACTGAAAAAAAAAAAAAATCATTGAATTTACTCAATTTTTTTAAGGTAAGTGGTTGCAATCAATTTATTTTAGCTACATTTAAATAAACAAATTTAGTTGACTAACTTTCAACATTTTTTTTTTTTTTTTTTATTAAATGTAGCTAAAATAAATTGTTTGCGACCACTTACCTTAATTTATTTATTTATTTTTTTCAGTGATGTGGGTTTCTCGAATAATATACAAGACAAGTATACTGTATAAATAAATAAATAAATAAATAATATATATTATACATATGTGTGTTTTATTCACATCTTATTTATTTTTTTATTTTTTTATCTGCATGTTGTTTTTGTCTCTGTGTAGGCTACTGGAAGCTTGTGACACTAAAACAAATTCCTTGTACGTGCAAACATAGGCTACTTGGCAATAAAGCTCTTTCTGACTTTTGACTGACTTCTGATTTCCGGGCACTCTGCCATATAATGAAACTGAATGGAGACTCAAGCTTTCAAGCTCAAAATATCAAAAACTGCTCCTTATAAAATAGCATAGAAGTACCTTTCTGAAAGCTTTATGTGATGAGCAAAACTGCTATTTACTGAAAAGCCATTCAAATAATAGTTATGCAACATGTTTCACCAAATTTAATTTTCAAAAGCAATGGCAGAAAGCAAGATTTCCTGTGAAAAATTACTTAAATGTCAGTTATTTTCATCATAAAGTCAAAGCTATCAAATGACTTCAGAAGTGATCTCTATTGACTACTATGATGTTTTTTTGTTTGTTTTTTTACCTGATAAAGCCAGTCCCCATTCACTTTCATTGAATGTAAGAATGTAAGAGTGTTACCTCCTTTGTGTGTGTGTGTGTGTGTGTGTGTGTGTGTGTGTGTGTGTGTGTGTGTGTGTGTGTGTGTGTGTGTGTGTGTGTGTGTGTGTGTGTTCCACTGAGGAGAGAAAGTCATACAGTCTGTAAGTGTGAGTAATTGGAGGTAACATTGACTACTATGGTCCTTTTTTTTTGTTTTGTTTTTTTTGCCATTTTAGAACTTGATAGTCCCCACATCATTATATGCAAACGAGTGACTCCACTGAAGAAAGACCGGTATAAAACAAGACTAAATGGATGAAACATACTAACAACTGCGGTGTTTATGTTGTTCCTTTTTTTTGTGTGGTTTTTTAAATTGACTCAGAGAATGACCCTTTTTTTGTGTGTGTTCCTTCGAAAAAAGGAAGTCATATGATTCTGAAACGACACGAGTAACTGCAGGAAATATTAGGCTACTATGGTGTTTTTTGTTTGTTTGTTTGTTTGTTTGTTTGTTTTTTTGCTGTCATTTTCAAGTTTGACAGCACCAATCTCCGTTCACTTACACTGTATGAAACGAAATGAGTGTGAGTAAATATAGACCGATTTATTTTATTTTATTTTGCTGTTTTATTGTACATTTTGTAAATTATTTATTTATTTATTTATTATTAATATTGTTAATATTATTATTATTTTCATATTATTCCGGCGGGAAAACACGTGATCTGGCAACTCCAACGGCAAAACCCCGGCGACCCTCCTCTCCACAGGATGCCGCTGCAGTCCAATAAAGAGACCCCTCCCATCGACTTGTGAAAACCTGCCCAAAGGGTGTGTTTTTAGAGCGGTACGTATATTTGCTCCGCATCCGTCCGCATCACGCACTGCAGACATGGATAAAGGAGTCGGTGTGTATGAAATGGCCAGTGTTAGCGCTAAAAGACATCGTATAAGTTATTTAAGGAGCGCGGAGGAACTCGCGTGACGCTGCCGCGAATACAGCAACGTCATCCGTAGTTCGAACGACTTTTCCTTGTCGTCCGGATCGGGACAGTACAGCAGGTTCCGATGCTATCAGAAGATAACAACGACCAAGATGAGGAAAACTTGATTTGAGGACTGATTTTTATCGATGAGGAGTGTCTTGGAGTTGTCATTGAGTGTCCTTTTCACGCGGTTTCTGAGCGGCTGATGTTGATGATGGTGATGATGTTGGAGGTTGAAAATGATCACCTTACAGTGTAATGCCTTGAGGGGATCTTCTCACACCAAATATTTGAGTTGAGCGTATATACCCGCTTATATTTCCTGCGTTACATGCAGGTGTTTATACACTTACCTGTCTATATTTCCTGGTTTGCAGTTTTTTTTCACCTGGAGAGGGTGTGCTGCTCGGTTTAACGCTAAGTGCTTTACTCAAGCCAGGAAGTAAGAAACCCAAGAGCCTTTTAGATTTAAATCAGTCCGAAGTCAGAAAATGATCCAGGGATTACCTTGTAGATTAAAACGAAACTTCACCGTAGAGCTAATTAAAGAACTGACAGACTTGGTCAGATAATATCGTGTTATTCGTGTATCTGGAGAGACTCGATTCCTCTAATCTTCTGAAACGCTCAGCTGTCATGGAGCTCAAGATGTTCCTCCTCGTCTTGGGGCTCCTGGTGGGCACCAGCTCTCCAGGCAGGGCCGCCAACCACGGAAAGCCCCCTGACACCAATGACCACGAGCTCCAGAATCAAGGGAACCACACTCGTGCTGCTCCTTCCAAGAAGCCCTTCCCGGTTCTGTCATTTAATTTTGAACACGTTAAGGTCCCCTTTGAGATTTCATTATGGGTTCTGCTGGCTTCACTCATGAAACTGGGTGAGTATGTTTATATTATGTATCATGTATATGTTGTGCATTATTGGCATTGCATTGGGGACAGGAATCTATCTATCTATCTATCTATCTATCTATCTATCTATCTGACTGATAGTACACACATACATTATATCAAAAATATTATGGTAAAAAAAAGTGTTTATTTTCATTTTCAGTGGCTTTTTCATATTTTGTGTGATTAACTATGAGTTAGTATCAAAATCAAGTATCAAGTCTAGTTAGTATCAAATCTAAAACAAAATATTTTTGATACACACACTCATTTATATATATATATATATATATATATATATATATATATATAACATACAATATACTGTATTAAAATATAATGTTATGTATTATAAAAATAAATATCAGAAACATGTGCATATAATATCATATTATAAAAACGTATTTTAAAAAGTTTTATATATATATATATATATATATGTATATATGTTTTGTATTGAAGTGCAAAAAGTTATCAAATTATAAAAAACTATTTAGTGATTTTTATATATATATATATATATATATATATATATATATATATATAATAAAATAAACTTACTTTTATTTTATTATGATGTAATATGTCTGTATATTACATATGTAATATAATTTTTAAATGTTTATATTTTTATACTCCGTGTGTTTAATTTATATCAAATATAATATAAAAAAATATATAGGTCTATCATAACAAATGTATTTTATATTCAGTTGCTTAATTTTGTGTGGTCACCTATATATTTGTAAGTTAAAATATTATAAACTTTAGTTTATTATATATGTGTGTGTGTGTGTACATATGTTATGAGTTGATATGAGTACTCATAACATATGTTATAACAAGTAAAAAATAGTGTGTGACTCAGAAATGTGAAGTTAGTTCTGAGAAAATCTCCTGCAGAATTAGTTTGCATTAATATTTTCTTATCTAGTGCGCTGTCGTTACATGTGAGTCAAGTCACTACATGTTTAAAGTGATAAAGTCCTCAACCCAGAGAGACCCTTAAAGTAACCTCTTCCCAGGGGCCTTTTCTTCTCTGCTCTCACACTGCTCCATTTACCAGTGTAAATATTCCTTTTCACACAGTGATAAAGTTGCACAGTCATCAGAACAGTGTTTGGTCTTGCTGTCAGCATAATGTCTGGTCCAGTTTGCAGTCTATCTGGACAAGAACTGTCTATATTTATTCATGAAGACTGTCATGTAAAGTGACCAATGGGACGCCTGGCAGCTGTGCAGCATCAACCAATCAGCTCTTGCCGTTTTGTTGTGCATCATGGCATTGTGTGCCGTCCGAGACTAGAACAGTGGTAACCTGAGATTCTTACATGCTTGCTGTTGAATGATACCCTACAGTGCACAGTGTCAATTAGACGCCTGACGTACTGCTAATTACAGTACATACTGACCCGAAAGTACTGACTGCACTGGGCCCGTGTAATTAAATGCTTAGTGAGACAATGAAGTGTTGTTTTGATAAAAGGTGGGTTGTAATACGGTTTATTAAATCATGTTTTACTTATTGAGTGGGTTATGAGGCGGTTAGTGCATAATGTGACAATTGTTGTCAGTGCTTGAGTGGAAACAGAGAATCGTAAAGATTTGGGGAAATACAGTTGACGTCTGATGCAAGAGGAGAGGAGGATGTTGGGGCAGACGAGGTCAGGTATGTGCAAATGCTGAGTTGCAGGCTTTCTTCCTGTTTCAGTGTGTTAGCTGTGACGGTTCTAGTTTTCGGATGTACGAGTCTCCCGCTTGAGTCTGAAGCCGTCTGCGTGTTGTTTTGTTGACATCTCAATTCTCATTCCCAGCAGTGTTCATAAATTCATTGTCAGGCATTTTAGATTTTCCTGTGCTCAACTTTAAAACGTTGTTTCAGTCAAAAATTAAAATTCTATCATTTACTTGCCCATTTGTCGTACCAAATCTGAATTTATTGTCTTAATCCCTTTGGCCCTAGACAGTCTGCGACTGAATGCTGATTTTCATTTGGCTTTGTTGGGTGGCTTTTATCAAATCCTCTGCATGTATGTCAGGTCTCACACACTGTGTTCAGTCTGGCTCCTCTGCTGGTTGACAGTATCATTGTCATTCACAGTGTTTGCATCGCAATCCATCTGTCCAAATGAATCGGCGCCTCTGCCAGGGTTAAGCATTAATGTTTCAGAGTCTGTTCATTATTAATAAATGCTCATCATGGGGAGTGAGTGCCAAGTCTCACAGCCTGAAG
The DNA here is from genome assembly GCA_036784905.1 of Acrossocheilus fasciatus. Classification (NCBI taxonomy): domain Eukaryota; kingdom Metazoa; phylum Chordata; class Actinopteri; order Cypriniformes; family Cyprinidae; genus Acrossocheilus; species Acrossocheilus fasciatus. The sequence goes on from CM071953.1 coordinate 33,585,587, forward strand.
ACGGCAAGAAGTAGTTCATAGTAGGGCTCATTTATTGCTTGTATTAGCTAATTGGCATGGTGGAAATTGAAAGCAAACCGATACAGACATGGGGGTTTAGATTAATTCATCAGAACAGTTTGAATGAACTCCTGTCAGATGGATTCAGATTACATTAATTGCTCTGGTGTTGTTTGGCAGAGCAGTAATTCAGGTTGCCGCTCCTCAAGAGACCATGTGGAAATCTTCATCTATAATAACTGGGAAAGCAGCCATTTAGAGACATTATACAGAAAATGTGCCCGCAAAATGCATTGGTTGACCAAACACAATTTTATTGATGAATGCATTTATTGAAAGCTTCAGATGAATATATCTTATATTTATGCTATGGTTTTCCAAACTGAGATTTGTAGTGGATTTAGGGGATTATTATGAGTTGATGAAAAGCTAATATTTATTTAAATAAATAAATAGATACTACTATTACTACTACTACTACTAATAATGAACTAATAAAAATAAGTAATTTTAAAATCAAAATGAAACTCAAATTTGTTTATCTGCATGTCAAGTGACCATGTGAGATAATGGTGAACATGTGAATGTATTGTTAAATTACTGAAATGTTTACTTGAAGTCCCCCTGAGATTTAATATCAAATGGGTTTGGCAAAATTAAATTAAACTAAATATAAAAAAATGAGAATCCCTGCCATAGTTTAACACAACACCGTTGTATCTGAAGTATTTAAATATTTATCCACGTTCAGTAAATGTCACATGAGGAAATAAATCAACAGGCCCAGATTTCCAAAGAAAGTGTCACAGATTTCTGCAGAATTCAGCTGTCATTTTGTTTTACAGCAACTTAAGGTTATCTGACTTGTTTGTCCATTGTTCATTCTGTTCTCTAGTTTGATTGATTTGTTACATGCTACCTCTAAATCGATTTGTGTGAACTAATCTCCCATGACCTCAGAGTGTGAAACTGGTTTAGACTGTGGTGTATTGTCTGCTTGAATCAGTGTTTTCATCAGACCCGCCGTTCACTCTCGTTAGTTTGATCAGCTGATTAGCGCTCAGACAGGAATGTGATCCGGCCTGGCTGGAGGGATTACAGCAGAGCAAACGGAAGGTGGAGAGGACAGCAAACATCCAAATGATCTGGTCTCTAAATGCTTTGATGATCCTTAAAGAATCCTTAAGAGGGTCCTTTAGAAAATCTGAGCCCTCAACAATAAGGGTTTTGTTTCTGTTGGGCCGGTTGGACTTGTAGCTCATGCATATGCATGTCGTCTGTTTTTAAAGGTGCTACATTTTTACATAGAAATGTTAGCCATCTGTTGATGGAATGTTCCCTCTGACCAGCTGACTGCGGCCAGGACTTATTAATAGTTAATTAGTATTCTGGGTTTAGTCTTATCAGCATTAAAGGAAAGCAATTATTTGAACTTTGCTGGCAGACACCCAAGATTTGACACTTTGCCCTTCACTCAGCTCATTTGAAGTCCCTTTTAAATACTAATACTTTACTAATATTAATGAAAACTTCTATATGCACTACCATTTTTCTTTAAAGAAATTGATACTTTTATTTATTAGGGATGCATTAAAATGAATAAAATGACAGTAAAGACATTTATAATGTTACAAACGATTTCTATTTGAAATAAATGCTGTTCTTTTGAACTTTCTATTCATCAAAGAATCCTGAAACTAAAAATGTATCAAGGTTTTCACAAAAATATAAAGCAACGCAACTGTTTTCAACATTGATAATAATCAGAAATGTTTCTTGAGCAGCAAATCAACATATTAGACTGATTTCTGAAGGATCATGTGACACTGAAGACTGGAGTAATGATGCTGAAATTCAGCATTAATTCACAGGAAGAAATTTCATTTTACAATATATTCACACACAAAACAGTTATTTGTAATTGTAATAATATTACACACCATTACTGTTTTTACTGTATTTTTAAAAATGCAGCCTTGGTGAGCATAAATATGCATTTTTTTTTTTCTTTGCAAACCCACATTTATTTATTTTTTTTTTTAGTAATTGATTACATATTTTTCTCTGCTAGTTTCTATCTTGGTAACAGTTGTTGTTAGTGATGATAACATGCAGATTAGTCACCTGGCAGCCAGTCCCAGTCTCTCACTGAGATGATGCTGGTTTTTCCCCTCGACAGGCTGTTCGCTTGTGACCAGGATCAATATGACTCATTGGCGCAGCCGTTACAAACACCTTTAGTGACCCTGTAATCAGGGGAGCGTAACACGCCAATGAGAGTCCACTGCTGCTTCTTCTCGTTTGCATTTCTTGCCTGTTTACCCCTCAGATTTACATGCCAGATGTTTGCTTAGCCTGTTCCATCTGCCAAGCCAGAAATTTGACTGACTGATCCAACATCTAAGACTCAACACGATAGGGAAAAAAAGCCTTATGGGAAGTGTGTTTTGATGTTTTCAATGCAGATGCATGCAGCTCTATTGCGTAAGTTAATGATAAAGCAAAATGTCATATTTCTACCATTGCATATTATATATCGACCCAGCCTTAGACTGTGTATTAGAGGAGTCCTGGTGCAGACAGAGAGATCTGACATTGTCCCTCGTCTTCTGCCAGGCTGCTCCCATTATCACACTCCCTACGGGCAGCCGTGTGTTTCGCTGCAGCTGAATGCCTGGCGACAAGAACGGTCTGCAGATTTCACCGTGCCCTTGAGAGCATTCTGCGTGAAACTCCAGCAGCAATACCCACTAACTAGGGTTTTCTGTCCAGACCGAAGAGGTCGGCTGAGGACGGTTGTGTAGATGGAATCTGTTCAATTGAAAAAGTAATTGAAAAGTTTTGGTAGGTGAAAATGGCACCGTAAAAGTTTCACTTGAATCAAGAATATAAAAGAGAATAATTTTCTTTTTGATGTGTCACATTCGAAGATATTAAAATAGAAATGGTTAATTTTATGTGTTTTATTAAAATGTTTTTATTTTATTTATTTGAATATTTTTATTTATATATTTTAATTCTCTCTCTACTTTTATATTGGTTTAATATATATATATATATATATACACATACACATACACATACACATACACATGAGCATTAACAATAATATTTATCTCTACTATTTTAATATTTTTGAATGTGGCATTGAACCAGATAAGTAATTATTCAAATAGCTGCTATTAACATGTCCACAGTTTAAGTAACTTGAACTTGCAAGATATTTAATTATCTTGAATGCATACTATTTACCAAATGAACATATGATTACACAGTAAAAATAAAAAATAAAAAATTGTTGTATATAAAACAGATTATTGGTGTAGTATGTTCAAGAAATTTGCAAAATATAAAAACTATACAAAATTTAAAAAACAAACTTTTCTGAAGCCATCCAGTAATGCACATTTTTCAAATGAAAATATCATATTGGTCTTAAAATTATATTGGTCTTTAAAATAAGCTTTACTTTATGCAAAATTTCTTTTTTTTAGATTTTGAGGTTTGAGCATGTCCATGAGATTTCACTCATTTACACATCTATTTATTTATTGAGCACTGTTGTTTTAATTGCCGACACACACAACCTCGAGTGTGATTTCTTTTTTTTCGTTTTCTTTTTCACCTTGGTTACATGGTTTAGTGTCATGCAAATCATTAACCGTGGTAAGGAAATCTTTGGGATTTCAGCAGAAACCAAACACAAAAACCTCTAATGCTTTGCTGTCAGGCTAAAGCGAGACTGACCTGCTCACCTGACACACTTTTACATCAGCTCTGCAGTGAAAAATAGCCTGTTGATGCTGTTTTACAGGTTTGAGCAAGCAACGCCCTTTAGATAGCATGCTCTGAAAGCCTTTCTTTAGAAATATCTGTTTCTTTGTCACTCTTACAAGTAAAAAATGTAAAGCAGTCTTGTCTGCTGATATTGCGGTCTATACGTGATACATAATACAGCTAAATCTTACCAGGTGATGAGGTGTATTTATCATTCTGTACGTGTCCATCGCTGCTGGCTTACAGAGACAGTCATGATGACTTCGCTGCTTGTAATTATGGGCTGTCAGGACCGTTTGCTCTAATGTCGGCAGTTTATTGCAGTCTAATGTTCCCTAAAGGGCTTTTGTAAGTGGCATGGAAATGCTTATGAAATCACACATTTAAATGCACAGTAACACTGTAATGCTTAGTACAGTAGATTAGCATGAAAAAGTCGCATTTGAGTCTAGAAAGTTCTACAGAAGTATGTGAATGCAAATACTGTTACACGAACCTGGTTTTGTGCATAGTTGTGTTCTGAAATGTTATCACAGCAATTCTAAATGCTTGCATACGTTACCAATATTTCTGTATTCGGTACCAGTGAAAATCCACGGTTCTCGGTACCAATTTCGGCACCAAAGCAAAACACAAAAACATGGTATTTAAAAAACACACTATTTTTAGTGTGTCAAACAAAAATAAAATGTGCAAAATTCAATGCCATTCTTTATACTTATTTAAAATTGTGTTTCAAGTTTTTCCGCAAGTAAGTATGAAAGTACAAGTTTCACCCAAACTTAATTTGTCTTTTTTTACATTTATCGTGATAATTATCGATATCGACTGATATGAAAAAAATTGTGATATTTTTTTTTTGGCCATATCGCCCAGCCCTAGTTATCATTTTTAATATATACATTTTACATTTTTTAATATACGTATATAGTTTGATAGAATTTTGCTGAGTTTGTAAGTTAAAGTTAGCTAAGCTGGACGTTTATAGCAGCTATTTGAATAATAAAGTAAGGGGTTTAATGACAAAAATATGAATGGCCCTCTTTAGATCTGACGTTTCCTAGAAATGGATGATGCAAAACCTGCTTTCTAATGTAAAAAATGTTGCTTGATAATTTTTAGTTTGCAGATCTGTTTCGAACGGGTTACGCTAGTTATTTGCGCTAGTTATTTGTAGCCGTGGGCAGCTGTCTCGGTTTTTGATCTGATTTGACACAATGATCAGTTTTATTGTGTTTCAGTTAGAGTATGTTTTATGTTTCTCAGTCCATTTTCTCGAGTCTCACAGGTTTAGCAAGTTTTGATATTTTTTTATTCATTAGTATTTACCTTATTATACATCTTTTAACATTTTCACATCAATTACTATCACTTTATGTTTGTTTTGAATTCTTTCCCTGAAACGTATGAATGTAAGCATTAGCATGTTCAAAAATTTGCCTAAAGGAATTAAACCTGTTGTTATCTAGTCTGAACTGAGGTTAAAACCGGTTTGGAAACTAATTTAAATCACCTAGAGCATCCAGAGAGGGTAAAATTTTGTGAACTCATATCTTTCTATGATGTATCATAGCAGTGAAAACTGCAGCCAAAGATAAATTATGAGAAATTATTCACCTCCTGATTCCCTGCTGCACCTTCTGTTTCAAGACTTTCAGTAGTTTGCCATGTGACAGACACAAAATTAGCATAGTTCACGATCATTACTGTAACCATGACGGTTCAATAGAATTTAGTTATTATATTTTATTTTTGAAGTGAAACTAAGCCATGTTTTATTTCATTTAATTTTTTATTTATTTATTTAAATTTAATTAAATTAAATGTAATGTTTATTGCATTGCATTGCATTAAATTTTATTACAGTATATTGTAATTTTTAAAATTGAAACAGAAGAAACTTATTTTTAATTTAGTTTATTTTAGTTATTTAATATATTCTATTTTTGAAATGCAACTAAGCCTATTTTAATTCAATTTTATTTAAAAATAGTAATTAAATTATTTATATTATAATAATAATATGTTCAATAATATGAAATGCCATATTTTCCAGGATATGTCATGTTTTTAATCATCTGATACATGCTGCAATTTATATTCCAATGTGACTTATATAATGCACTTAAAGGAATAGTTCACTCAAAAATGAAAATTCTGTCATTTTTGCGTCAACTATCCCTTTAATGTCAAACATACAAAACATGATTTGGATTTGTGCCAAATGATAGAGGTACATGAGTACACCAGATTCAGTTTCACTTAAATTTGAGTTGTGGTTATTATAAACACAAAATCAAAATGTTGTTTGTTTTGTACTTATGTTTTTGTATTTTCATCAACACAGGTTTGTTTTAGTTCACAAAGGCGTATCATTATTAAAAATCTGTGAACAGTCACTGTATTTGAGTATAAAAGATTTGGCTCCTGAATGTGATGTTCAGTGGTCTACTGTGAATTTGAGCCAAGAACACACACACTCGATCTGTCCTTGCTCAGTCTGTGTGATTGTTGGTCCTCTGCTGTGATTTAGCAGAGCAGTAAAGCTGTGAGGAACAGTCTTGAGTTTTGTCATGCATGCCGTCAGATTCCCACAAGAGCTGCTTGAGTGGATGCACATAAACGTCCGCCGTGAGAGCAGATCTTGCAGAGAATGTCTAAATCTAGTTAACTAAAACAGGGTAGTTATAGTTAACTAAGACTTTTTTGTTACTTGAAGTAAACGGTAACCAAAATAAAATAAAATATATAAAAAAAAACTCACTTTCAAACATTTTCGTTTGTTAAAACTAATAAATAAAAGATTATGAATAAATAAAAAATAAAACTAATAAAAATGACAAAACACAACAAAATTACTAACTAAAACAGTGAAGTGAAAACAGTAAATATAAAAATAAAATCTTTTTCAGAATCTTAACAAAAATCTGACACTGGATCAGAGAATGTTTACATTTTTATACATGTTTATACATGTTGTTGTTTTTTTTTTAAGGGACCATTTTGTGTGCAGAAGATTTTGATGCTTTGCATAGTCAGTTTTTGCAGACTCCATTTTGCATACAGTTATCTTAAAGTTACAGAACATTCTTTTAATTAATTCCAAGGTTGTAAGAGCAAGTAATGGCTGTTTTGGGGCAAGAAACCTTAATTAAATGTGGACTGCTGGGAAAAAGATATTGCTAGAAAATCAGGGCTCCAGACAAAAAAAAAAAATCGAGTAAGGAGCATTGGCTCTTATAAGAAAAAAACTTAGGTGCCAAATAATTTTTTTAGGTGTTACAGAATAAACACGTTTTATTTATTTATTTATTTTGACATTTCAATCATACTGTCATGTGTTTGTGTATAATCTTTTCTTGAATTGATCAGCATTTTAATCCATCTTGTAGATGATCTGGGAACTAAGGTTCACTTAATGTGTTCAACTAAACGTCTTTTTGAAATATAGAATTGTTTATTACCAATATCATGGACCATAAGCATCACTTGGCCATTGAGTGCACACTTAAGTAATTTCAATTTAATAAATTTAAGTTAGTCCAACTTAAAATAAAATGTGAACGCAACACATTTTCAAACTGTTATTTGTCAGCGTAACTCAGAATTTTCAAGTTCACTTAATGTATTTCTTTAATTATGCATTAAGTTTATTTACTTCATTTTAAGGGAACGGGTTTCCTCAATTTTCTTTAAGAAAAGTCAACTGATTGCTTTTTACAGTGTTAGTTTGGGCTCCTCCTCAATGCATCCTATAGAAATGTTGTCAAATCTCTCACACATCCAGTCGGTTTTTCTTAGGGTTGTTCCGATTCCGATACTAGTATCGGAAATTCCACCGATACCACAAAAAATTCTGGCATCGGTATCGGCGAGTACTTGAACCCATGTACCGATCCGATACCATTTTTAAACAAGACCTATAGTTATACGCGCTAGCTTTGCTTAACGCTGCAAATCGGAAATCAATTCTTCTTCGCTGCTCAGAAAGCAAACACAGGAAGTTGTGTTGCCACACAAGCAACCACTATTTAGAGCAGCGAAGAAGAAATACAAACGTGCTGTCACATTGCCAGTAAGTTAAATCACTCGCATATGCGACTAAATCTTCACCCTGCGCGACTAAATGATGTCTAATATAAGCCACTGTCTAATAAATGATCAGATTTTACTGGGAGGCTATGTATAAGTTTAGCACAGATATATTGTCACTCGCTGAACACTCGGAGCGCTTCAGAGTTTCACTCTCCGTCAAGCGATCTATTTTTCAGATCATCTGAATGAATGCGCAGCGCACCTAGCTGTATTTGACGTACCGTAAGCTCTAGTGTGAAGCGCACGACTCGCCGTCGCTTTGCTTTTTTCCTCGCACGCAGAGAGAGAGAGAGAGAGAGAGAGAGAGAGAGAGAGAGAGAGAGAGGGAGAGGGAGCGAGATAGTCTTACATGTAGCGCGTCAATTCTGCATGGTATGTAAACGTTATTCTTTGTTGTATTTTCCTGTCAAAATAACGGAGTTCCTTTGGAATTCTTCAGCTTTTAAGAATTGCCGGGTTCTCCAGTAGTGGGCGGAGCTAATGCGCAAACGACAATCTCATTGGCCGGCGTTCACCTATTATCATCACTGTTTTGATTTCAGCAAATAAGTTCCAGCCAATGCAGACAACCTGATTAATATTCATGAATCCAGCAGCTCGTTAATCCTTAGTGCGTTTTATATTGTTCTTAGCAGAATTCATAGTATGATTATTATCTTATCAGTATTATTGATAGTTTTTCCCCATTTTTACAGAAACAATGAATGACCAAAAAAGCACCACCACCGGTCCTAAATTCAGTTAAAATTACTTGCCACACTATCTATCTATCTATCTATCTATCTATCTATCTATCTATCTATCTATCTATCTATCTATCTATCTATCTATCTATCTATCTATCTATCTATCTATCTATCTATCTATCTATCTATCTATCTATCTATCTATCTATCTATCTATCTATCTATCTATGGTGAAGCACACCATAAAATAATTGTATCAATTCATACAGGTCTAGTAGTACACACAGCTGTATAACCAGATACACACCCAGGTATCGGATCAGTACTCGGTATCGGCCGATACCCTGAGCCTAGGTATCGGAATCGGTATCGGGAAGGGAAAAAGGGTATCGGAACATCTCTAGTTTTTCTTATAGTAACCTGCAATTTTATTGGACGTGTTGAATTTTATCTTAAGCTTGAATTCTTGCTTTTTTTTAAGTAAAAATATTAATATGCAATAGTGAATAAATATAGCAAAATGCTCCTCTTTATAGTAATTTTTCTAGCTGATGGATGCCCTATGGTTATTCTGAGGTAAATGTATTGTTACGTGGCATTGTTTACAAGCTTTACACGTTTTCCGTTTCACACAGAATGAGCTATTACATGAAACATTTCAGTAAGTTGTACTGTAGGCTCTCTTTTAATAGCCTACCTTTTGATGTTAATTCATGTTCATTTCGTACTATAGTAGTAAAGAGAAAGATATAATGGGCTCACGTGTCGCTTGAACTGAGGCGCTATAGCGATCGCGCTTGCCGCATTAAAGAGCGCCAAAACCATATTTGTTTTATGAATTTTGTTATGAATTTGGCAGAATGTTAGTAACAAAGCGCAAAGCTTATTGTGATTACTGGATGGCAAGTACGCTTCAGATAATATGAAGTTCACGCATTTAGAACACCGCATATAGACTAAGATCTTGATAACAAGAAGCCATGTTAGTAATGATTATAAACGAGAATTGTTAACGGTATTGTCAATATCCACACAGCTGACAGCTTTACCTGTTGTGCACGAAATAACACTGTTTTTCTGCATTTTCACTTGCACGTCTCCGTCATTTCGATCTCTCGTGCTGCACAACTGAGCTGCGTTTAGCAGGTTTGCGTCAGCGCTGCTGTTCGGCAGAGATGAGCACTGCTTGAAACTCTTTTTTCCACTAAAACTTTGATGCACATTGTGTAAATATACATAGTCAGCAAAAACCTCACTAGCAAACTAATATTTTTGGTCGCAAATGTTTATCGCAAATATTTTTTCTTTTTTCCCTCATCTCTCCAGCTATTAACTTTGTTCCCTTGCCACTCCAAAAGCGAGAACATGTGAAGTCAATGAGTTATTTAGATCACAGCTTGCATGAAGGCTTCATTTCTGTAGCGGTGACATGTTGACATTTGTTATGTGCTAAAGAGTGTTTTTAATTGGATGTGCTCAGTGTGTGTTGGCGCACTGAATGCAGGTAACATGTTCATGCTGTTTTCTGGTCTCTCCACACGTGTCAGCAGAAGACGTGTGTCACCCTGGGCTCTAAATAATTCACAGCCTCTCCTGGGGGCTCATTGTTGACGGTTTGAGGGGCCTCACGATGGGCACGGTGCCAACGTGAAGGTCAAATCACCTCATAATAGCTGAGGGATTCTGACTCTGCTGTTATGTCCTGTTGCTGTCAGTCCTTAGTGTATTTTTATATAATACTGCTCTTGGGATGGGCCGTATGAGCACAGTCTTATCAGGGTGTGAGTAATTCTTTATCACTGTTAAAGTCCTTGCACATGAGTCCATTCATTCATTCGATTTTTTATTTTTTTGATTTTTTTATTTTATTTTTTTTTTTTTCTTAAGACGGACAAAAGTTTCGGACTCCTTGTGCAAAGACCTTAACCCTGTCATAATATATTTTTGCCGCAACGTCTACTAAAAATTGTTTATATATTAAATAGCAATGTGGCAACTTGCATGCAGTTAAAATAAAGTGCTTTGTTTTTATTTATTTTCTTATTTTATTTTTTTAATGATCCATTGAAACTAAACTGAATACATTTATTTATTGTAATTTTGATAATGCAGTGTATCTAAGCAGAAATTATTCGTTTTTATTTAATTATTTATTTGCTTATTTTAGTTATTTATTATTATTTTAGTTATTTATTACATTTTATTTTTGATAAACAAGTGAAACTAAGGCAAAGTTGTTTATTTTACTTTATTTCATTTTATGTAATTTTTTGATGATCCAGGGAAACTAAACTGAATTTATTTATTTATGTTATTTAGATTATGCCGTGAAACTAAGAAAAGTTGTTTATTTTTTATTTATTAATTTAGTTATTTATTTGTTTATTTTATTTTATTTTTGGGGGTAAATTTTGGATTTTTTTTTTTTATTATATTATGTGCGTAAAGTGAGCAGAAACTATCTATTTATTTATTTTTGATAAATAAGTGAAACTAAGCCAAAGAAGTTTTTTTTATTTTTTTTTATTTTATGTAATATTTGTGATGATCCAGTGGAACTAAACTGAAGTGATTTATTTATTTAATAATTATATTATATTATAATTTTGATAATGCAGTGAAACTAAGCGGAAGCTATTTATTTTTATTTATTTGTTTATTTTACTTATGTTTTTCGATAAACAAGGAAAACTAAGCCAAAGTTATTTATTTTATTTATTATTTTATTTTACAATTTATTATTTTATGATTTTTTTTAAAGTGTTCATTTACAGAATGTAACAAACCACAGGTTGTTACTACTTTTAACAAGACACTTTTAACAAAACACTGAAAAAATACTTCCTGTCTTTCTGATGCATGTGCATATAGACAAATTAATACAAAAAGGTTATGTTGATTGTATAATATCTGAATGACTGTCAGTGGAGAAACAGGCTTATTTCCTCCATTAGTGTTGTAGCTACTGTTCAATGTTGACCAGCTAAATGTTGACCTCTGGGTTGAGCTGGAGAAACGGAAGACCGAAGCCATTATTGGAAGATCTATTACTCCCTGTGAGGGCCTTTCAGAGGTTTTAATTGAGCTCGTCTCCAGGGCCTGTTCTCTGCTGACTGTTGTCATGTCCCACAGATCTGCGTATGTGGTTAAGTAGATAATTCTAATGACTTACGACAGTCGAAATGAAGACGACGTCAGTCTTTAAATATATCTCAGATGCATCACTGTTCCCTAGACAGATTTCCTATCACCGGTCAATTGATTGAACTCCTTGCGTATCTTGTTCTTTCTCTATGTTGTGTGACTTTCCTTGAGTTAAGCTTGTGTTTATGTCCTGAAAACATTCATCTCTAACAAATACCTGCAACAGACCGCTTTAGTTTGGAAAAGCCTTAGAGGTAATAGCCTTACAAAGCTTATGTAGAGACGATAGAATGGAAGTCAGTCATGTGTTGAAATGTTTTCTGCTCACAGGTAAGCAATTTAACTGGCATTAGGGCTGATATGTGACTTTTTTTTTCACAACTACACACTCTTGATTGTGACCCTGTCTTGAGGCTCTGACACTTTTGAGGTTCACACCGGTTTCTCACATCAGCGGTGCATCAGCGCAGCTGCAACAGCAGGATCACACTAAGTTTTCACACTCATGTCATTTCTGCTGCGACTCTACACTGCATGAGCATTTCATTTGGTTATTGCCGTAAATTAGCTATTGGAAATGGTCATAAAATCTAATTTACATGGAAGGGGCCATATTTGTCCAATTTTAATTAATGTATATGTTAATCCAAATATTAATTAATGTACAGAGAATGGAAGCCAAACACCAAAGTGAGACTATAAACTGCATTAATCATCAGATTTACTGAACAAAGTGCTTGTCTTTTGCTTCCAGCAGTTCACTTCTTTATTTTATTTTATTTTTTATTTTTTATTTTTATTTTTTTTAATCTGCTACATCAACATGCCGGAAAATTTGGACCAACCATGCTGTTATATTATATTATTTTATATTTATTTAACATAAAGTGTTTGTCTTATGCTTCCACCAGTTCATGTTTTGTTTTATTTTATTTTATTTTTATCTGCTACATTAACATGCAGAAAAATTGTGATAAATTTATGTGCTAAATTACATATGCAATATAATTTTACTGTTAACCTTTTAACTGTTTTTTTTTTTTCATTTAACCTGTTAGTAATGTTGTCATTATTTAATGTATGTAAGTTTTTATTACAGCCACTATTTAAACGAGTTTGAGTAAAAACATAATTATATCATCTAAAAAATAAAAATAAAATCTAATTTATGTGCAATTTATATGAGTTTTGTGAGTGATGATTAAATTTGATTGAATGATTATTACATTTTATTTTCGGTTTAAAGTTTTAGCTAAATGATACATTTTAATTTAATTTTATTTTATTTTATTTTGACTGAGTTATTATATTATATTATATTATATTATATTATATTATATTATATTATATTATATTATATTATATTATATTATATTTGTTATATTTTATTAATTATATTTAGTGATGATTTGGTGATGAATTTAGTGAAATTGTGGCCACCAAAAATATTTGGCTGGAACAGCAAAAATGTATTACTTTTGCAATTTCTGCAAAAGTATTGGTTAACTCTAACTCTCTAAAATTTTGGTTTCTGTGTTTCTGGTAAAAAATGAATGGTACAAGTGGTACAAGAGGATGTGACGCTGGTCCTTTCAGCCTTCATGGACAATTATATATCACTTATAAATGATTAAATACAAAATCAATAGTAGTTATTAAGATTGATGTGGTTTGGAATTGGTAAAATGTTCTTGGAAAAAAAATATGACCAGAATATCAACTTGCCTAATAATTCTGCACACAGTGTATATGAATAACCAAAGATTGCAGTTGTCCTGTCTTGATGCATCCATGTTCCTCACTCTCTTTCAGGGTTCCACCTGATCCCTCGCTTGTCCTCTATCGTGCCGGAGAGCTGTCTGCTGATCGTGGTGGGCCTGCTGGTCGGCGGTCTCATGAAGGTGGTAAGCGAGGTCCCTCCGGTGCTGGAGTCAAACATCTTCTTCCTGTACCTGCTGCCTCCCATCATCCTCGACGCCGGCTACTTCCTGCCCATACGGCAATTCACTGAGAACCTGGGCACTATTCTCATGTTTGCAGTGGTGGGAACGCTCTGGAATGCTTTCTTTGTTGGTGGTCTGCTATACGGCGTTTGCCAGCTCGAGGGCCATAAACTGGTGAACGTGGACCTCCTGTCATGCCTGCTGTTCGGCTCCATCATCTCAGCCGTGGACCCCGTGGCCGTGCTGGCTGTGTTTGAGGAGATCCACATTAATGAGCTGCTCCACATCCTGGTGTTTGGAGAGTCTTTACTTAATGACGCCGTCACTGTGGTGAGTACACTGAGCTTATTAAAAAAAAAAGAAAAAAGTATTTGTTTATATATGTGACCCTGGAGCACAAAACCATTCATAAGTCGCTGGGGTATATTTGTAGCAACAGCCAACAATACATTTTATGGGTCAAAATTATAAATTTTTCTTTTATGCCAAAAATCATTAGAATATTAAATAAAGATCATGTTCCATGAAGATATTTTGTAAATTTCCTACCATAAATATATCAAAACTTAATTTTTGATTAGTAATATGTATTGCTAAGGACTTCATATGGACAACTTTAAAGGCGATTTTTCTCTATATTTTTATTTATTTTATTTTTTTTGCACCCTCAGATTCTATCTCTGTGTGTGTGTGTGTGTGTGTATATGTATGTATGTATGTTCTGTTGGCTGTGGAGTCAAGACATTTGCAAATATGATGGAAAGATGAATATGAGAGACAACTACAGAATGTCACATTTTATTATTAGCCGTTTCAACACATACATGTTTTACCAAATAAAAAGAACAGCACTTTTAGAGTTCATCCCACTCATTGATGTGAGCATAAGTATTGGGACAGTTGAACATAAGGCAGATATAAAAGATTAAGAGCTATTATTTAGTTGCAGATCCCTTGCGTACTATCACAGCAGTGAGTCTGTGACCCGTAGACATCACCAGACTCTTGCTCTCATCCTTTGAAATACTTTTCCCAGTCTTTAATGCAGCCAATTCCAATTGTTGCTTGTTTCGGGGAGTTTCTGCCTTTACTCTCCTCTTCAGCTGCTGAAATTCATGTTCAATCGGATTTAAATCTGGAGATTGACTTGGGCAATCTAAGACTTTCCATTCCTTTGCCCTTATAAACTGCTTGACTGAACTGGCAGGTGTTTTGGGTCATTGACCTGATGCAATATGAAGCACTTCCCAATGAATCTGGTGGCACTTTCTTGAATATCGGTAGGCAAGATGGTTTTGTACCCTTCCAAATTCATTCTGCTATTGTCATCATACATTAAGTCATCAGTAAAGTTGAGAAGCCTGTTCCAGAGACAGTCATGCATGCCCATGCCATGACACCACCTCCACCATGCTTTACAGATGAGGCCGTATCCTTGGGATCATTGCAGTTCCCTTTTTTTTTTCTCCACATTTTTGCTTTTCCATCACTTCGATAAAGGTTCATCCCATAAATCCATAAACACAGTTCCAAAACTCTCCTGGCTCACCTTTGTGCTTGGTCAGAGGTTTGTATCTTGCTGTGTAGCATCTGTAATTCTGTGTCAAAGTCTCCTGAGGACAGTAGATTGTCAGAGCATCACCCCAGATTTCTGGAAGTTGTTGGTGATTTTACAGACACATCTTTTAGGGTTCATTTTCACAGCCTTTATGATTTGTCTGTCATCATCTACTATTGTTTTCTCAGCCAATCAGGTAGTTGTTGGTTGCTGGTGGTTTCCAAACTCTTGATTTCTTCATGCCCTTTGTTTTTGCTGGAGCTCTAACTGACTTCCTCTTTTCTTTTAGCATCCAAATTGCTTGCTTTTCTCTCAAAGTCAGCTCCCTCATCTTCATCCTGGTTTGTGTGTGGCGTCATCAAATGCAAGATTCAGAATGCAGAAGTAATGGATATAGCTGATACGACACATTCCCTGCTTTTAATATCTGAAGAATTAATGCAGCAGGACACAGCTGATCACTTAGAAAGACCTGCGAGGCAACTGTTCCAATACTTATCTCACATCAGACAGAGGGATGAAACTCTAAAAGCGCTGAACTTCTGAGCTGGAAAAACATCTATGTGTTGAATCACCCAATAATAAATGTGACGTTCTGTAGTTTTGTCTCATATTCATCTTTTAATCACATTTGTAAATGGAAAAAAAGTAAACAAGGTTAAAAAAGAAATGGTTGATTGAGTCGGTGTGGAAGAACTTGACTGGTCTGCAGAAAGCCATCTGAACATCTCTGGTATGACTTTAAATGCAGACCTTGAGCCAAAAACTCATCACCAAACACCAATGACGTTGTACATACACTATATGGACAAAAGTATTGGGACACCCCCTTCTTTAGAACAGAAAAAGGCACTTACAAAACTGTGGCAACAAAGTTGGAAACATCATTCATGTAATTGTATTTCCATCTCTGTTGCAACAGTTTTGGAAGTGTCTAAAAAGACTGTAGCCATGTGTAAAAGTCATTGGTTTTTGATTTTATATAAAGTGTATAACATTTAAAGTATAATTATTAATATTATGACAGGAAATTTCAATATATGTAATTTATTTAAATTAATTTAATAGTTATTTTAATTAAATGGTGTTGTTATTGGCAGTATGTCATTTATTGTGTCCTGCCTCAGTTGTTGAGCCGCTGGTCTCTGTATAATCTATGGGACTGTTCCAGTCCAGCTCAGTTTATCAGCTGATTGAGTCTTGTGAAGAGGCGTCTCGTTTCCATTACCTCAACTGTTTTTCCTTGACTGCTTGACCTCATGCTTTCAATGAGCTTCTGTCTCGAGTGGTCAGTGAAACAAATCACACTTAGAGGTGATCAATGAAAGAAGTCAAACATGATATCAGGTGTTCGGTGATGTCCTCCTCCGCTAATCTGAGGAGTATTGGTTGTACTGCTTTGCACTTCTCCACTGGGAAGCAGTAAATAAATGTTTGAGTTTTTTGCACAAACACAAAAGGGTCTGATAATATTTAATGTACTTCATAAAGTCTAATGCCGTGTATCTCCGCATAAGAGGGAAAAAATACTAAATCTGGATGTTTACAAATTTTCATAATTTAAGCAAGAAACCTTGTGATGCGCTCTTAGCTAATGCGTTAAACTAACTTACTAACCAACTAGCTGTCTGTCTAACTAACCAACAAACTAAATAAATAATTAATGAAAGAATTGATATAATTTTAAATAAATAATACAGTATGAAATTTTTATCGTAGTAATACTATATTATACATGTACGAGTAAATTCAGTAATTAATTTAATTTAATAATGCAAATAAGAAATATATCATTATAATTAATTAAAAAATGTTCATACATTTAATATATATGGTATATTAATTAAAATAAATTTATATATATATATATATATATATAACAGTGTGTGTGTGTATATATATATATTAGTGCTGGGCCATCCAAAATAAAAGTTTTTGTTTATATAATATATGTGTTTGTACTGTGTATATTTATTATGTATATAAAGACACACACATACAGTATATATTTTGAAAATATTTAGGTGTATTTACATGTATATATATTTATATTAATATAATTTATGTGATATATAAATATATTTAATATATAAACATAACATATTTTTCTTAAATATATACATGCATGGGTGTGTATTCATATATACATTGTAAATAAACACAATACACACACATATATTATGTACACAAAAACTTTTATTTTGGATGCGATTAATTGCGATTAATCGTTGCCCAGCACTAATATATATATATGTATATGTATATGTACATACACACTTTATTTATTATTATTAATTATAATTGACTAATAAAGTTTATAATAAATTATGATAAATAATAAAATTAATTATAATATCATTAATTAATAAATAAATAAATAAATTACAAATTGCAATAAATAAATCTAATTAAATGTTAATGCTAACTAAAAATAGTAATCAATTTGAATCAGTTTTTTTTTATTATTATATAAATATAATATTAATTAAAATTGTTAACTAAAAATGTAATTGAAATTTAACCATGTTAATTTTAATACCATGGTAACACTATGCCCGGTTTCGAAGACAAGGTTTAAGCCTAGTCCCAGACTAAAATGCATGTCTGAGCTGTTTTGACTGAAAGCAGCTCGTCATGACTGATCTTAAAATATGTCAGTGCCACTGGTTTGTCTCAAGATGCACACCAGTAATGTTTTTTTTTTTTTAGGCACATTTCTAAAAGATACTTAAATGTCCTAATTGAACTATGGCTAATCCTGGCCTAAACTAAGCCCTGTCTGTGAAACCAGGCCTGAATGTTTTATTAAGCTAATGCTGTGGATGGTGTTCATTTCTGACGCACACTTCCTGTTGTTTTTGTGTGTAGGTGCTGTATCATCTCTTTGAGGAGTACAGCACTGTGGGCACGATCACTGTGATGGATGTGTTTCTGGGTGTCGTGTGTTTTCTGGTTGTGTCCTTGGGCGGTATCGTGGTGGGCGCCATCTATGGGATCCTGGCGGCCTTCACGTCCCGCTTCACCTCGCACACACGCGTCATCGAGCCTCTGTTCGTCTTCGTCTACAGCTACATGGCTTACCTGTCGGCGGAGGTGTTTCATCTGTCCGGCATCATGGCGTAAGTGACCACTCCATTTACTAGCAGTGCTATTTCAGTATCATTGAGGTACTATTACAGTGTTTTGTTAATATTTTTAATTAGTTTTTATTTTAAGATTTTTTTTATTTTTATTGTAATTTGAAATTAAGTTTTAGCCATTTTTATTTTGGTCTATATATTATTATTATTATTATTATTATTATTATTATTATTATTATTTTTTATTTTTTTTTAAATGTTTTTTTTGTTTGTTTTGGTTCCTATTATAAATGTTTTAGTTTTTTAGTTTCTTAATTTTCTATTTTTTTTTAATTAATAATTTTTAGTTTTAGTTACTTTAGTACATCTAGTACGTTTAGTACTTTTCAGTTAAGGTTTATTTTATTTCAAGTAACGCAAATTATTTTATGTTTCATTTTAATTTAAGTTTTAGCAGGTTTTTTTAGCAGTCATTTTTTTAATGTCTATATTTAATTTTTTTTTAGTATTGTTTTTTTATTTTTTAAGTGAATCAAGTAAAGTTGATGAAAATAGAAAATGTTGCTGAAATTAATAACGTTTTTTTTTTTTTCTCAAAGTTAATTTTATTTCAGTTAATGGAAGTGTTTTTATGGCTTTAGTTTTATTTTAATTTGAGTTCATGTTTTTGTCATCTTTATTAGTTTTCTTTTACATATGACTACAATTTTTATTAGACTTTTAGTTTAGTTATATTAGTCAAGTAAACTACATGCAAATGGTAGAAGCTGCCTTGGCAACTAGTTGAAATAAAATGTTTATTTTAAACTAAAAAAGGGTTTTTTTTGGCACACATTTGCATTAATTATTTTATTTAAATGAATGCAAATGTGTTTTTATGGTTTTAGTTAACTATAATAACCCTGTTTACTAAAGTGAGTTGTTCAATTTTGCTAAAACACTTTTATTTGGAATAACATGCACCAATAATTGTGCACAATATGATGCAACATGCTAAATTAATCAATTAGTTAATTATATTTAATTTGATTACATTCTAAAAGATTGATTTAAATTAATAAATTTCATTAGAGACAATTTTTGATGATAAATTTGTATTGAATAATAAAACACAGAATGAAAATGGAAACCGATCTTCAAATCTGATTTCCATTTAAATTTTTTCTAGATTCTGTGAATTTTTGCAGATACTCTTTTTTTTGTTTAGTTTTTTTTTTGTTTGGAGTAACAATGAGTCATTCACAAAAAGACCAGGAGCATGCATTCATGTTGAATTTATTTAACATTAAAATAAGCTGTAATTCTATGGGGCTTTTTTAATTTGAAAATGTTTGCAGGGGACTCTCCAAAAATGCACAAGAGCGGTTTCTGTTTCTGACTAAATGATAAAATCAATAAACAGGGCCAGTTGAAGCAGGTCAGGGTGGGTTTTTCTCAGATTTGAAGGCATCCAGTGATTTAACAGCTCGTCGCCGACGCTTCATCTATCGTCTCAAGGCGTCAGGAGTCACTGCTCGTATGTAACAGGCTGTCAGAGCTCGGTCAATACCTCGGCCCTGAAGACGACTCTCGGTTATGAGCTGGTGACGCTCGAGTGGATGATAAAAAGAGTCTGAATCTCCGACAGGCCTGGAGATGAAGCTGTGATTCACAATGCGTCTCATGGTCTGCAGAACTGATCCACCCATTACAACAAACGATTAAAAATAGACAGGATGGGCGGTGTAATATTGTTGAAAGATATGTGTTTCTTTTTGAAAGAAATTAAAGTCCGTAAGGACGCATTAAATTAATTCAAAGTGTCAGTAAAGAAATTTACAATGTTATAAAATAGTTCCAAATAAATGCTGTTCTTTTGAACTTTTTATATTTATCAAAGAATCCTGAAATAAATGCATCACGGTTTTCACATAAATATGAACTGTTTTCAACATCAATAATAAAAGGCCCCTTATTGGAGAAAAAAAAATAAAAAAATAAAAAAAAACCTTGGTTGTAATTGTTATATTTGATTACTTTTTAAAATGTGTTAAATTGTTAAAAAACAGTTTTGTTTTAATTTAATTAGAAACTGTATTGCTATTTTTAAGTTGTGCAGCACCTTGTCTTAAAGGGGGGGGAAAAACAATGTTTGTTGTAAATTTGTAATATTTTCATCTGATTTTAAAAGACTGACTAAATTGTTATTTTGTCATTTCATTACACAGCTTTATTTGATGATAAATTTGTAGTAAATCATAAAACAAATAATGCAGAAAAAATAAAATGGAAAACTCAGAATCTGAAAAAAATAAAATAAAAATCAAACCGATCATGTGACACTTAAGACTAGAGTAATTATGCTGAAAATTCAACTTTGATCACATGAATAAATTACATTTTAAAATATATTTACATAGAAAACAGCCATTTCAAATTGTAATAATATTTCACGATTTCACCGTATCTGTGACTAAATCAGTGGTGAGCATAAGAGACTTGTTTCAAAAACATTAAAAAAAAAAAAAAACCTTTCAAACTCGACACCAAATATTTGAGTGGTAGTTTACATTTTATGCATTTGGCAGATTTTGTCCTAAGTGTTTTACATATCAGTTTTATGAATCTTGGAATGACCTTAGCATAGCTAGCAGCAATATCTACCCTTTGAGTTACAGGATCTTGATATTAATGCATGCATTTGCTTGACATGACCGTGTACCTTCTTACTCTTGTATAAAAAAAAAAAGTCATTTTTATTTAAAAACGACACATGGTCTCGAATGCGTATTGCTCTATAAAACAGCACATTTCTTTTTCTTGAGCTGTGAAATAGCCTATTATGCAAAGCATTGCTCCTGAGGGCACGACTCACTGCAGTCACAGGAAGTGTTGTCACAGATGTCCTTTTAAAAGAGGAACAAATGAGAACAGGAGGAGCCTCACAAGCCCAGGAGTTAAAATGATCAGCCCTGATAATGATCCCAATCAGAGGTGGAACTGCTTCAGTTTGGTTCACGCGACCCGCCTCTGTTAACATTGTAAACTCTGTCACAGGTTTATCAGGTGCAGATAGTTAGACACTGAATCACACCCCATAATCCTGCACTGCTTCCACTTTCAGACAAACGCCAGTCACTTCAGCTAATTTTAAGTTGTCGCGGATGCCTTTGAGATTCGACTGTAGGTGGGATAAGTTCCTCACACGTCGAGCTAAATGAGGGAAATCGAGATGTTCGCTTTAAAGGGTGTATGCTGATGTATTTTGATGATTTATTGAAAGTGATGCAAATTGTTGGCGTGGCGCGATTATGCAAGGGCTTGTCGAAATTCAACCTTTGGACCAACTGACTGTAGGGCAGTTTATGACAGAAGTTTATTACTATTGTATAGTAAAACTTGTAGTAGTTTAATAATGATAATTATGATGATAATAATAATAATAAATACAATTTATTGCAACATTATATTGTATTATTGTTATTATGATTATTATTATTTTAAGGAATATCATAGAACCCAAAAATATTTTTTTCACCTATATTTTAATACAAGTTGTGGAGCACCTTATTTGACAGAAAATAAAATAAAATAATATAAAATAAATAAATAAATAATACATTTTGAGAAGTTGTTGTTGTTGTTGTTGTTGTTATTATTTATTTTATTATTTTTTTTTTAAAGAAATGTAATACAAACAAAATATTTTTTTTATCCATGTTTTAATTTATATGGTATACACTGGTTCAATTGTGCAGCACATTATTTGACAAAAACTAAAAATTCAGTGTTTTGCTGTAAATTAATTGTTTTTATGAATTTCATTAGGAACCATTGTATTATTATTATTATTATTATTATTATTAATTTATTTTTAGAAACACTCATTTTATTGTTTTTTTTTTTTAAGGAATATCATGCAATTTTAAAAGAATTATTACAAAACTTTTATAAAGTCATTTCATCAGATGCCATATTTGATGATAATTTTGTAATAAATCCTAAAAAAAACCTCATCTATAAACAAAAATGTAAAATACAGAATTTGTGGGGTGGGGGGGGGATAAATGAGTTTACTTGTAAACAAATTTATCATTACATTGATTCTGGAGGTTTAACAAACATGTGCAATGCATTTCATTTGCCATTAAAGGTATGAAATGAACATTGTGATAAATCTTGATATCAGATGTTATGGAGGAAGTATTGTCAGGTCAATAACGATGAATCTTCTGTCTCCAGGCTAATTGCATGTGGTGCCGTCATGCGTCCCTATGTGGAGGCCAACATTTCCCATAAATCCCACACCACCATCAAGTACTTCCTGAAGATGTGGAGCAGCGTGAGCGACACGCTCATCTTCATCTTCCTCGGAGTGTCGACGGTGGCCGGGCCGCACGAGTGGAACTGGACCTTCGTGGTGGCGACCGTCATTTTCTGCCTGGTGGCGCGTGTTCTGGGTGAGTGAAGTTTAGCAGGACCTCCTGAAGCACCAATTATTCACGAGATTTCACTCGAAATATAACTATATCTGTGGTGTGACTGTGATTGTGTGCATTTGGGTCATGGCTTCAGTGAAGGGCCGTCATCTATAAATAAATTAATTCATTAAAAAATAAATAATAATTGTTTGTTTGTAAAATAAAGATATTTGATGAAATTAAAATCTTTGATTATATAATATATTATTATTATTTTTTTTTTTTTTATTGTATTTGGGTTTGGAGAAGGTAAAAAACTAAATTATATAATAAATTATACTAATACTAAAATTACTAAAATGAAAGAGAAGATCTAAGTGAAACATTTTCTAACATTTAATACAATTTTAAATTTAATATAAATATGAAATACAATATATGTAAATGTTAAATATAATATATGAATGTAATATATACACTTTGTATATATTACACAAGTGTGTGTGTGTGTGTGTGTGTGTGTGTGTGTGTGTGTGTGTATGAGATGGGAAGGTTCATCATCTTTAAGTAGTGTGCTAAACTGTGCTTTGATTTTAATTACTTTTACTTCTTTCTTAATGTCTTCTGTTTGCCTATTTAAAGAAGATGTTCTATTTGGTGAATGCCCTGAGGTTGTGAATGGTGACACATTTTTCAATGCTTGTTTAATTAATGTTTTAATTCTTTCAAAGGTGTTATCGGCTTGACCTTCGTGATCAACAAGTTCCGTATCGTCAAACTCACCCCTAAGGACCAGTTTATCATAGCTTACGGGGGACTGAGAGGAGCGATCGCCTTCTCCCTCGTCTACCTGCTGTCGACTGATCACTTCCCCAAGAGAAACATGTTCCTCACCGCCATCATCACGGTCATATTCTTCACGGTGTTTGTGCAGGTCAGTGACCGCTTCTCAAGTTGTTATAATTAATTAATAAATAAAAAATAATAAATATTTGTCAAATGCACACAAGGTTTACATATAAACACAGTTATGTCTAAAATGAAAGTAAACAGTTGAGAGAGAAACGGATGCGCACAGGTCTTAAAGGGACAGAACTAAACATGCTCCCGACTGACATTAAAGGGATAGTTCACTCAAAAATTACATTTCTGTTATTATTTACTCACTGTTGTCCCAAGCCTGTATTAATTTCTTTCTTGTGCTGAACACAAAAGAAGATATTTTGAAGAACGTTAGTAACCAAACAGTAGCTGGTCCACGTTGACTTTGACAGTAGGACAAAAATACTATGGAAGGTAGTTTGGTTGTTTGGCTGTTTGGTTATCCACATTCTTCAAAATAACTTTTGTGTTCAACAGAAGAAAGAAACTAATTCGGGTTTAAAACAACTTGAGAGTAAGTAAATGATGGTATAAAGATAAAACACTATGACAGAATTGACAGACAGATGACCGAATTTTCATTTTTGGGTGAACTATTTCTTTAATATTAATAAAAAACAGAAAAATCACTCACTTCTCATGACTGATGAACTTTAATACGGTTGCTTAAAAAATTGATGTATATAGTGTATACAGTATTTATTTTAATATTTAATAAAAATAAAGCACTGTTTGTTTTATTTGTATATTATGTGTATTAGTAATGTATGTCTTTTGTTCTTATTTTCTAATAACAAAGATAAAATAATGACAATTTTTTATCTTCGCCCCATTTTGGCCTAAATGTCTGCCATTTCTTTTTTTATTTTATATTTTGTTACCAAAAAGAAATCATAAAGTGAAATCTGGGGAATTTCCTTTCCTTTCAGAATTTAGCACAGGCCTAGCTATCCGTCAACCTTGCGTTTGATGTACTGACGTAATGGCCTCAGACTTGGCTATTGAAGCGTCTTGCGCTCCATCAGGTTTTACTGGCTGCTGGATTATCGAACGCTCTCGTATGGTTTGTTTGTTTTTGCCGTGAGTGTTTACACCATTTTTTCTTCTTCTGTCTCTCGGCTCTTTGTGAGCCCCGATGGCTCTGAGATATGCATGAGCTGCTGAAAATGGCGAAAGTAACCCTCTTGGCTTCTGTTTTGAATGATTAATATTGTAACGTGAGGCTTTCTGCTTTGTGGAAACAGTGCTACAAAAGAGCAGGACCAGCACATAGTCTGTGTACAATACACAGAAAGGATGAGATCCAGATCTTCACAAGTTTACATTGTGGATTTACTGATGGTGGCTGATGTTTTGGAGTTGTTTTAATGTGTCTGAGTGGTTCAGGGTCAATGCATCATGGTTCTCCTCAAGTTAAAGATGCAAACAGCTTTGCAGATCTATTGTAATCTCCTCATGAGGGAGGGAGCAAGGTTTCTGTGGGTCTTAAAAAAGGTCTTAAATCAGAGCAGAAAGTCATAAAGTCGTGGCATTAAATGTTGCATACATTGGACAAAATGACTTAAAATTACTTCCTTAGTATTTTTGTCATGTTTTCTGATAAAAAAAACATCTAAACATCCTTAAATCAAGGCTGATTGATGCAGATTTAACACATAAAGTCTTTTATTTTGAGAAATTGAACAAAATGAAGCAAGTTTATGTTTAAAAAAAGAACAAATATCTGTTAATGGGGAATCAAAACTTGGGGAATTAAGTTTTTTTTTCTGAGCTCATTGGCAGGTGTTTGTTCTTGATTAGTCATTAACTCAATTTATTTTGATCAATTTCTCTTAAAACAAGACATTATTTTTTTGTTATTATGCTTCTTGATTTTGTCGTAAAATACATTTGCATATATATGTGAAATATTATACATAAACCTAAAATAAAGTACAAATTAAAAGTTCAGTAAAAATATTTGATATACACTTTTTATTTATTTGTTTATATATAATGCCATTTTATTTTATTTGTAGTTTTAAATAGATAAAACTAAAATAAAAAAATTCATTAAAAGTAAAAAAAAAAAAGATATAATTTATGTATGTGTGCACGTTTATATATAGATATGGATAGATTTGCGTCATTTTGCTTCTTAATTTTGTTGTAAAATACATTTGCACTGGAAAATGACTAAAATACAGAGGATGAATAGTTTTTTTTTTTTTTTTTTTTGTAGTAAGATTTGTACTGTAAAAGTACAGTAAAATTTAGTTCCATATTCTAGTGGCCATAAGTTTGTATACGTACGTTTTTATATCATAAGTATTTTCTAACTTTTCTGAAGTGTTGCTAATACAAGAATTTTGCATTTAGAGACCATATGTGACCCTGGACCACAAAATCAGTCTTAAGTCGCTGGGGTATATTTGTAGCAATAGCCAAAAATATGTTGTATGGGTCAAAATTATAGATTCTTCTTTTATGCCAAAAATTATTAAGATATTAAGTAAAGATCATGTTCCAAGAAGATATTTTGTAAATATATCTTATATTACCGTAAATATATCTCAACTTTTTTTTGATTAGTAATATGCATTGCTAAGAACTTCATTTGGACAACTTTAAAGGCGATTTGCTCAATATTTAGATTTTTTTGCACCCTCAGATTCCAGATTTTCAAACCCCGTTGACATTTTAATGTGTCGGAGGTGTTTTCTCTCATCACTGTGACTCAAGAGGACACTGTCAGGCACTCGGGTTCGTCCTGACAGTGGTGATTTATTGTGGAGAATTGATTACAGTGGAAGTTATCAGGTGGTTTTCTCTGCTTTGTGGAGGCTGCTGGAAGAGGAATTGTTTGTCTTCTGCTCTGTGTGCTGCTGCTGCTGCTGCTGCTGCTGCTGCTGGTGTCAGGTTTAAATAGTGTGTCTCCATCCACACGTTTGAACAAGGACGTAAGGGAAGGTCTCAAATTGCGAGGTTTGTGTTACCCTACCTGTGTTTTATGTTAGGGACGTGTTTGTGATTGTCTGTGTTGTGATGTTGGGTCTTTCTGTAGTAATGTGTCCCCAAAAAGTATTTAGACACTTATGTTACACTTTAAACTGCATGAATGGATTAGATTTAATCAAAATAGCAAACTGAGGCCTTGTTTTGAAACTAAAGACAAAACCTTTTTAATAATAAGAACGTGTTAAGAAAGTAAATGCAGTCAGTTATGAATTAATTTTCATTTTAAGCAGCTATTTATTTTTGCATTTCTTACCTAAAAAATGTCTTTGAATGGAAAATTGAGCTATCTTCCCTCCTCTTTATTTTTTTTTATTTATTTATTTTTTTTATTTAATTTTAATTTTAATTTTATTTTATAGTTCTAATGCATTGACTCATAAAATCCTAGGTGTACTATTTGGGGTCACTGCAAAAGACTGTCTATCTGTGATCTCGCTGCATTTGTGCTGTTCGCAGGAAGTGGAAGGTGGAGACAGTTTGCAGTGTCAGATGTGATGGTGCATTTGCTGCATGCGGTGTATTTTGATCTCTGCCAGCCTCTGACCTTGAGGAAAAACCCTCTTCACGTAGAAACAGCGCCAGTGTAACAAACGCTGCAGTCACAGTCACAGTCTCCCCTCTGTCCTTCACCATTTCTCAGCACACTGTAGTCTGTATAATCATGCATGCACGAGCCAGGACACGCTAAGAATTACAGCTCAGGACAGGAGGTGCCGCCCACTGCGTGTAAATCTGATTGCTTGCTAGTCATGACCTGTAATTCTTTTAGTTGTCAGGAGGTTTTGGCCAAGTACTTTATGTATTTAGCAGAACAAAAATTTTAAAATCCTTTTCTGTTCCCATCTCATTCACATATTCTCATCTCAGAGATACACACACACACAAACCATGTCACACTGCATAGTTTGAATTTTATTTTATGCAGTGCAATGCAATTAAATCAAATGCAGTGAAAGATGTTTTAGAAGTGTTTAAGAAATGTTTTGCGTGACAATAGTGCCGTTTTATTTTATTTCTAATGCAGTGACTCATGCAATTTTAGGGTTACGTGTTTGGGGCCAATGCATTTGAGAAAAATATATTCATTTTTTCAAGATGACTTTGATCAGTGGTTTGCTTAACATTGTGCCATCCTTTTTTATGTTAATCCAATTTTTTAAATGACTAAAGCTGTATAGTTTGCGTTTAAATAGGACCATCTGTGAGCAGTCATCAATTTCCGCTCTCCTCTCTTTGTTTTGGCAGGGCATGACCATTCGACCTCTGGTGGACCTCCTGGCGGTGAAGAAGAAACAGGAAACGAAGCGATCTATTAATGAGGAGATTCACACACAGGTGCTGCTCATCTCTGAGTTTCTCCCATCTGTGATACAGGAATATTTTATGCTTTCTCAACAATCTGCCAGTCCCGAATAGATTCGATTTCACAGTCTGGTTCATAATAAAAGCAGGGCTGGGTTAGATGAGTTAATTATAATAACTGAATTATTTTGTTCTCTTGTTTGGATTTGTGTAACATCCAGTACTACTGAAGGTGAGTGTGTTTAAGTGCCATCTGCTGGTCACATACTGGTACAGTCACAGGTTTATTCAGAAATACAGCTTGATATATTTAGAATGACAGGTGTCAAAACATTTTTTGTTTAGACATAAAATGCCTAGAATATTTCCAGGTCAAATTTGAACACAAAAAAACAACAACAACAACAAAAACATTTTGCATGAAGAAAATTAAGCCCATTTGGAAACAACTATGAATTTTGAATTGTGACATTATTTTCATTAGAATCATGCACCATAATCCCAAAAAATTAATTAATTAATTAATTTAAAAAAAAAATGTTTTATTTATCATAGTATTATTTACTGTATTCATTTGAATTTATTTTGATTTGAATTAACAATAATTTTTTTTTTTTTTTTTTTTTTTTTTATTAAAATAGTGAATGCCATCAGGAAAATCTAAAGATAATCACCATCAGGAATTGGGAATGACAAACTTAAGTAACACATTGTTACATTAATGAAAATTCAGCAGGAAAACTCGCTTAATTGTCATTTAAAATAATGACACAATGCAAGAAATCTTAATTATCCTAAAAATAGACTCTTTAGGTGAATAAGGATGTTTCAAGGTCATATTCCACAGCTAAATCACAGGGGGAAAATAAAAATTATAAGAAAATGAAGCCTGTCTTTGCATTGTGACGACATTTTCATGATCATTAAGCATTCTCTTTACCATAATGCAAAAAAAAAAATTATATATATATATGTATGTATGTATGTATGTTTATTTGCTTGTAAATTGTTTATGTTTGTTAGTGTATATACTTTACTAGTATATACTTTAAATTTCAAGGAAATTAAAGTTTTTAAAAAAAATACTGTAAAACATAGAATCTGAAGGTAATTACTATTAAGAATTGGGAATGACAAACTCGAGTAAAATGTTGCAACACATTAATGACAATTTTACAGGAAAACGTTTAATTTTCATGAAAATGTCACCATGCAAAAAGTCTTAATCGTCCTAATTTTCTGTAGGTACAATTAATCTTCACCTTAATATCAGAACAATGTAATGCAGCCTTTAAAAATCAGACTGTATGTATATCATAGAGACTCGAGGGCCTGTAAGCAATCACCTAGCAACACCTTAGCAACCACCCAGAACACTTAAGGAACTGCATGACAACGTGTGCACCAACAGTATAACATCATATAAAGATGTAATTCTTACAACTGACTAATCAAACACTCACAGTACGTTAAAGCAGTGACTCGTGTTTTTGTCCAGGAGAAAGGCTTCTCTAGTAATCACACTGAGCCTCAGCAAATGTTTTAACATCAGCAGCGTGAGTGCAGCGCTCAGTAAACAGAAGCGTCTCCGCTATAAATGGGCAGATTAAATGAATGTTTGTCCATAGCTTGGGAGTGTCGAGAATGTTTATAATGATAACAATTCAGATGAGAAAAACACCAGTGAAATATCACTATTCTCGATACTAGATTTAATATAGATTTAATAAAAAAAAAATATATATATATATATATATATGTGTATGTATATGTGTGTGTGTGTGTGTGTGTGTGTGTGTGTGTGTGTGTGTGTGTAATTTACAATATATAATATAAATAATTATAATTATATATCAAACTTTAAATGTAGAAATATATTATTTAATATAACATATATTTATTATATTACATGAGTTTAATATGAATACTCTTTTTAAAAAAAAAAAGCAGGTGGCAGTTTGTATGCCAGACATGAGCTTGGATCCACTCCAAAAAACTCAGTACAGAACATTTTGCCCACAAATTGGCATTTATTCACCACTCATAAAGCTGATTGTTGCTATGGAAACACCGATTTTCATGAGCGTCTCATCGTTGTTAAAGCTGTGAGTGACTGGCAGAAATCTCTCTTCTGTCCACTTTAATGCTCATTATCAACATCATGTTCAGCTGCAGCTTCTGTGTAACTGATCATCTCAGCGTTATTGATTGATATTGTAGTTTGTTTCCTAAACAGCTTATCATTTTGTTGTCTTTAGTTTTTGGACCATCTGCTAACCGGCATCGAGGACATCTGCGGACATTACGGACATCATCACTGGAAGGACAAGTACGTATATAACTCCAAAAAGTCAAATTTTGCTTTTCTGTGAGCGATTTTGAAGTCTGTATGAAATCATAAGGATTCCTATGTCTGGTTTTGGTATTTGGATGATGTTTTGAAACCAGATGTGTTTTTTGTTTTAGTTGGTTGAGTTTACAGTCTCATATACTGTGCTTGTGCAACAGAGAAAGTGAGTTTTAGGATCAAATTTAGAAAGAATATAGAGAACCACATGTAGTTTGGTTCATTTCAGTGCACTGTTAGGTCAGTATGTTCCACATGGATTCCTGCCGTAATGACACTGAATGCAAATGTTTGTTATCTGGATAAAAATAACCACGATCAAATGAAAGCTTCACCTTTTCCTTCTCATTTCCAGGCTGAACCGGTTCAATAAGAAGTACGTGAAGAAGTGCCTGATAGCGGGCGAGCGCTCCAGAGAACCACAGCTGATCGCCTTCTACCACAAGATGGAGATGAAGCAGGCCATCGAGCTGGTGGAGAGCGGCGGCGGAGCCAAGCTTCCCTCGGCCCTGCCGTCCACCGTCTCCATGCAGTGAGTGCAACCTCAAACCTCCATAATCAGGATCTGTTTTAGAATTCATGGAAAGCAGATAGAATATATGGAATGCTTATGGAATGTGCATTGAATTTAAGGAGTGATTATAGCACATTTGGAATGTTATAGAATGAATGAAGAATGTGTGGAATTAGTATGCATGTTTTAGAGTATGCATGGAATGTGTGGAATTTGGTTAGAATACATGGATTTTTTGGGTGTGTATGGAATGCATGGAGAATGTGTGGAAGGCTTGCAGGATATGGAATGCCTGTAGAGTGTGGAATGTATAAAGAATTTATGTAATGTATGTAGAATGTATGCAATCAATTTATTACATATAGAATATGTAAGGAATTTAGACAATGCGTGGAATTCGACTAGAATACATGGAATTCTTGGAATGTTTATGGAATTTAGAGAATGTGTGGAATGCATATAGAGTGTGGAATGTGTAATTATATAATGCATGGAGAATATGTGGAATTTATAGAATGTGTATATATGAAAGTGTGTTGATTTTGTGTTTGGCGATTAAAAATGTAAAAATAATTATCCAACAACGTTTTCCAGGAACATCCAGCCCAAGAAGCCTCCTCAGGACCGGGCGCTGCCGCAGCTGTCCAAGGCTCGTGAGCAAGAGATCAGGAAGATCCTGCGCACCAACCTGCAGAGGACCCGCCAGAGAGTGAGCGCTCACCACTCGTCACTGTATTTCCTTCATTTGTGTGATTAATGCGGATCATACTAATTGATTTGTGTATTTTTAGCTGCGCTCCTACAACAGACACACCCTGATTGCTGATCCATACGAGGACGGCTGGAACGAGATCCTCATCAAACGGAAGAAAATGATTGAACTGGAAAAGAAGGTTTGAAGTTAATGATAGACTGATTCTGCATAGAGATTATCAGATCATCTAAACTCTGCCCATGGTCTTATTAATTCATACTATTTATATAATAACAAGGAAAAAATTATCTTAATTCATTGTTATACTATCACTGGCCATTAAAAGTCATCTCAGTTGACCGCTATTTGATATAAAAGATAGGTGGTCTTGATGGGTGGAATGTGCTTTATTAATCATAACAGAATGTCACCATTAAAGGTTTAATCTCTATACTTTCAGATATCACAGATGAACAATTACCTCACCGTTCCCGCTCCGCCTCCTGATTCTCCCACCATCGCTCGAGCTCGACTGGCTTCAGGTGAGGCGGCCGTTTATTCTGCTGAACGGCTGATATATGAGCTGAGGTTCCTGTTGTGTCACTGAAATCTTCCTCTTTTGTTCCGAGCGGATTCAGCCTCAGGTCTTTGCTCTCAGTGAATGTGCCTTGAATTGACAATCATTCAGGCTAGAGTTTGTTGTGCAGTGCCCCCTAGTGATCAACACAATCAAGCCACATTCCTTACAAAGATCTACTGGTTTGTTTGTGCAATAAAATTGTGGTAAATGGATATTAACTACAATTGTTAAAAGAAATCAATCAACATGGCAAAACGTTTATGAAAGCTTCATGCACCATTTGAAAGAGATCCCGTATTGAATTGCTATGGTTTGCAGTAGTAAAAATAACTGTAGTACTTGGTCATAAGCTATAATTACCATGGTGCATTTTTGTAAGGGCTATCAGATGTTTTAAGAGTAATTATAAGCCATTAAAAAATATTAATGTTTTTGAAAAGCAAAATTTAGTAAGAAAAGATTAATTAAGCTTTCTTCATATGTTGATGAATAGTTTTTTATTGTTTTAAGCATTAACCTCATTAAATTCTGTTCAATTTTTGCTTTCAGCAAGACAAAAAACTATATGCCAGTGGAGTAAAAAAAGAAAAATAGTATTTTTTTATAATAATCTCTTATATCATGCAAATTATATAATTAATTATATTTGTGCTTTTTAATTAAATTAATCTTAGTAAATTCTCATTTTAGTTTAAGGTCAGTATTTTTGTCTTATTTGCAGTAAAAATATGTAAATATACTTAAATTCTTGAAAAGCAAAATTTAATAAGATTAGATTTTTTTTTTTTTTAACATCAACCTCTTTACATTTTGTTAGATTTTTGCTTCTAACAAGATTAAAAACAAATATGCCAATACAGTGTAAAAAAAAAAAAAAAAGGAAATGCAAATTACATAATTATTACTTAGGTTTTTAAAATAAACTTCTCTTTGAATAAAAGTGTTATTTTAGTATTACTTATACACTACTACATTTATATAGTAAATGTTTATTTATTTATGAACATATAAAATTAAAAGCTAATGTTAGATTTAATTTATGCTTTAATAATGTTGTTGTGTTTTTGTCATTTTTATTAGTTTTCTGGGTTTTTTTTTTTTTCTATTTAGCTTTAAAAAAATATTTCAGAAATGCATTACATCAACCAAGGCATCATTTCTAATTTTCATTTAAGTTTTTTGTGTAATATTTATAGTTTATTTTATTTCAATTAACGAAAACTATTTTAGTAGCTTTAGTTTAAGTTAACAGTTTAAGTACTGATTGTCTGTGTAGTATCTATTCAGTTCCTGATTGCTTCCCCTCCCACAGACCCTCAAGCATGGGGCCTCAAGTCCGTCACAGAAAGCATCCCCACTATTAAAGTGGACCTTGCCTCGCCGCAGAGCCCAGAGTCAGTCAACGTGGTGAACGAGTTCAGCAAGAAGGGAAGCCAGCCGAAGGCGCGCGAGGAGGAGGAAGGCGGCCTCACCATGAAAGTTCCCTCTCCTACGAAGCAGAGAAAAGACAAAACGGCCGACGAGGATAACGACAAGGAACCGCAGCAACGGTTAATGCGCTGTCTGAGCGACCCGGGCCCCGCCGGTGAAGAGGAAGATGAGGACGAGCCCTTCCTCCCCTGAGAGATGAACGAGCGCCGGCCTGTATCTGTGGTCCTCATGGAGGATCACTAACTGCTGTAATACAGAGGACAGATGTATAATCTGTAGGAAGCCAAAACGAAAGGAAAGTGAACCAAAATAAAGGAAATGAAAGGGAGCGATCAAAATAAGCCATTTATTTAATTTTTTTTGTTTTTGTTTATCATTGCTCTATTGATTTGAAGCCTAACACTGTCCTTACCAGGCATGATGTGACTCAAATCCTAAGCGATGAGTGATTGTCATTGAGCTCCTGTTATAAAACATCAGGTTTATTATTTCTGGTCACATCATGTCCGGTTCGGAAGTAAATGTTCCCGCCTAGCATTGGCTATGGAATGGTAATATTCCACACGAGGGGAACAGATCTATGCATTACCAAACGGTCGCACTGTTCAGTCTATTCAGGTGAAACGCTTCTGTTTTTGTTTTCAAAGCATTGATGCATTTTCTAGTTCACGATGCTCTTGTGTTCGTTCACGTGAATTGCCTTTGTTTTCGTGGCGCGAGTATCACTAGTTGTGTTTTACCTCTAGGGGAATTAGATTTATTTATCAGGAGCAATATGAAACCGGTTACATTATGGCCTTTCTTATATTTATCATACAGATGGTGCGTATTTACACTGGCTTATTATTTCGTCCCACGCGTAGAGGACCATTCAAGTCACGCTCCATTTGCAGCGCACATAACAAACCTGAGAAACAACTATATACTCGTTGTAATTGCACAAGAGATTTACATATGTAAAGGCTTTATTTTGCACCAAAAAGTTGATTGACCAGTTTGATTGGTTGTGATCGTGTTTCCTTTTTTCTTTGCTTGTACTTTATATCAAAGAACATTTTGGTCTAATAGTCTTTAATTCCCTTTAAATGCACTCAAGCGCTTTGGTGACCAGTCATGACCACTCTGAAAAACATCTGGACCGTCGTATCAGCAAATCTCGATTTAAAGGAATAGTTCATGCAGAAAGAACACAATTCTGTCATTTACTCTCTTCATTTCGTTCCAAATCCATATGCGTTTTTTTTTTTTCCCATGGAAAGACAAATGTTGATCTTGACGCAGCTCTTTTCCATGAAATTGCATAATAACCCCATCTGGCCATCTCCCACAAAACATCATAAAAGTATCTAAACTGTCGTCTTTATGATTCTGTACATTATATTCCAATTCTTCTGAGGCCATATGATTATAGAAGCCCATTTCTGCCACAGAAAGTCACGGTAAATCATAATAATGAGAAAGTGTGAGATACCATGTCATAATTATGGCGTAATATCTCATATTGTGCATCATAAATTTGAGGAAAGTCGAAATTGACACACTAAGATTAGTATGATTAAAAAGTGGAAATTCTGAGACGAGTCATAATCATGACAAAGTCAAAATATGAGATACTAAGTCATAATTATGAAATAAAATTTCACAATTATGGCACACTGAGGGATAAGTATAAGATAAAAAGTGAAAATTATGACAGTCAAAACTATGAAACATTATGAGAGTCATAAATTGTCAAAATATGAGATACTGAGTTATAACTATGAGACAGTAAGCCATAATTATGACATCTCATATTTTGACTTTTAATTCATAATTATGAGACAAAGGTCATAATTATGACAAAGTCAAAATATAAGGTACTAAGTCATAATTATGAGAAGTTATAATTATGACACGCCAAGTGATACTGTAGGTATGAGGAAAAAAGTGGAAACTATGACAGTCAAAACTATGAGATAAAAAGTAAAAATTGTCAGTCAAAATATGAGATGCTGAGTCATAATTATGAGATAAGCCATAATTGACATAAATCATCAAAATATGAGATACTAAGTCAGAATTATGACATACTAATTTATGATTAAAGCTATTACAAAGTCAAAATGATCAGATAGAAAGTTGAAATTGACAAAGTCAAATTTGACCTACAAATTCAAAATTATTAAATAAAAAACAAATTATGGCACACAATAAGTCATAATTATGAGATAAGGTGGAAATGAGGACACAAGGTCAAAATTATGTCAAAAAGATATGAAAATATGACATAAAAGTGGTAATTGTGAGATAATAAGTCATGATGACTTGTGCCATAATTTCACATTTTTATTTTGTAATTGTGACTTTCTGTCATAATTATGCCTTGCAAAAGCATGCTTTTTCCCCCTCATTTGTCAGAAATGGGTTTCCGTAGTGAACACCTGAATCTGAGTAAATGAAAACGGATACTGTATCTTATTTTTGTGTGAATTATTCCTTTAATACCTGCAGATGGAACATTTTTCTGAAACCCTTCACCACGTAGCTCTGCATTCACACACACACACAAATATTTTTACTGCCGGTGTGATGGAAGCGCAGGTTCGGGTTCGGAAATGTTGATTTGAGTTGCATGACCCCCAAACAGTGTGATTGTATCCCGAAAGAGCTATGCAGAGTCTGAAGTATGAATTATATGAATCATTCCCTTTATAGCCCTTGCACCGCGAGTATCAAAACACTGGCCTTTGATTCTCCTGCAACCGAGATCCTGCTCTGGAGGTGCATTGCATATTTTAAAAAGAATCAATAATATATCAAAATCAGAAAGTCTTTTGCATGCACAGAGAGTAGATTAGTCTTATTTTAATGTGAGATGTGGTAAAATCATATCTATATATTTTACAGATGTGAACTCTAAAGGTCCAGAGATGTCTATATTCTGCTTTGAAGTATTACAGCGCTAACTGACCAGTTATTTAGCTTTTTACTTTTGCCTTTGAGAAGAGATGCCTTCCTCATCAGATTCGTCACGGCCTTCGCTGACGTTCACGCACTTGATGCTGGTTTTGGTCTCGCCTGCCCTGTTCTGTGTGACGAATGTTCACAGCCGTCATTATGCGATGTAAACGCAGAGCCTTGATGTCAGGTTTTGACTGCAGTATTCACATCAATCAAGAGGAGAGGGGGAACATTTAAAAAGGAATATTTCAGCCAAGAATTCTGTCATTATTTACTCAACCTTAGTTTGTTATAAACCTGACAGTTTTGAAAGATCTTTATGCAGCTTTGTTTTGTATGGGAATCTGAGCATATGGGTTTGGAACCAGTGTTATTACATTGAGATGCTATTATAGTTTCTATAATTATTTTTTACTTTTTCATTTTAGTAATTTTATTGTGTTTTTGTCATTTTTAGGAGGGTTTTTTTTATTTTTATTTAACTAGATTTCATTATTAATTTTTATTTTAGTTTTAGTTATTTTAGTACAGAGTTAAACTAAATTGCAGTGATAAGGGTTGCCTTGGAAACTAGCTGAAGTAAAGAGTTTTTTCTATATTTTATTTTAGTCAACATTTACTTTTATTTCATATAACGATTTTTATGGTTTTAGTTTTGTTTTTGTTACTTTTAGTAGTTTTTTTTGTTAAAAATACATCTATATAGTTTTTATTAATATTATTTTAGTTTTAGTTATTTTGGTACGTCAGGTTCAACTAAATTAAAATGATCCATTTTGCCTTGGTGTCTAGCTGAAACAAAATATTTTTTGATTTTTTTTTAAACATGCATATTTTTATGTACTTTTTCAAGGTTTTATTCATTTTTATTTTAGTTTTAGTTATTTTAGTACATCAAATTAAACTAAATTCAAATAATAAATTTTATTTTATTTTATTTCAATTAAAGTTTACTATATTTTAATGATTTTAGTTGAGTTAACCTGCTTGTATCAACATGAGGATGATTAAATAACGACAGAATTTACGTTTTTAAATGAAATATTCTTTCAAATTTTCTTTGTCTTTGACATGAAGCTGAACGCCAATGATCTGCCCTTGTCTGTTGTTTCTGGAGTTTGTTTTAATGGTATTCTGTATATTTAACAAGTCAGCTTGCTTTTTGTTTGTCTATTTTATTTTATTTTTTAAATTGCTTGCCACTGTTTTTTTGGTCGATTAATGTTATTGTGTAACTTTTCAAATCATATTCACCATAAAGCCTCTTTATACAGACATCATGCACTTGATGTTCGCTTCACGACTGTTTACTTTTATCGTTTTGCATAATTCTGCCTTGTTTTCAGAGTTTTATCTTGAAGCACGTGGACGATTCTGTGCGTTTACATTATTTCTGTGCATGCCGTAGCTTTAAACGGCTGTTCATCTGCCTGTGAGATCATGCCGTTTGTAATTCTGAAAGCTTATTTATCCTTGCAGCTGGTTTGATAAACCATGTTCTTGTGTCTTGTCTTTGGTGCTTATTGTTTGGCTGCAGACTGGAGATGAGGAGTTTAATAACCTGAGCTCATTTTCATCTGATTTGTGATGACGGGACTCAAATGCAAACTAAAGACTGAACAAACCCATTGCTCTCTGAAATGAATGTTAATATGTCTGTACATGAAGCCACGAGCCATGCTTTCAACTTTCACATCATTATAACCTTCAAATGGTTTGAAATGAGCAGTCAAGACTTGTTATGTCAGCATTCAGCTGCTTTTATTTTCAGTTCTGTTCGGGTTGCACAAAAAAATGACACTCTGTACCTGTAATATTCAACTTTTGCTTTAGTTTCAGGGTCTTTTCTCAGTTTTTCTGTTGCATTACTGATACTGGATCATCCTGAAGAACTGTAACTGCTCTCAAACATGCTTCAACTCTAAATGAAATTACTTTATAAAGCTATGATGTGCATGAATTATTTACGTGCTCTTATTTATTTTTACCCAAAGGAACAATCGGTAAATTTGTGCTTAAACATCTTTTCATAATCGTGAGCTTTCAGCTTCCTCTTTTGTTTCTAAACGCAGATTTAAGAGGCCGTTCGAAGCACTTTATCATGAACAACCTTTAAAACAAATCATTTTTAAAATGCAGCAATAATTAAGCCATCATTCAGTGAACATTCACTACAGTAAGCGCACAGACTTTACCTCTCTGTGTAATGTTGAGAAGTGTTGGTTGATTTTATATGGGCTAACGTGGATTTTTAACTCGTAGGAACGATTAATTGTTGTGGGTCCAAATATCATGAGAGATGAGTTTGTCTGAATGTTATTAATCTACTGTTATATAATCTATTCATGTCCTTTATCTCTCCCGTTTCGACTGGATTGATTCATTGTCATTTGAAATTGCAATAAATTGTTTATTTTATATACACACACACACAAAATAAATTCTATCTAAATATAAGATTTGAGATATATATATATATATAAAATCCAAGTGTAGCACTACAAGGATTCACTGTATTTGTCGAGACGCTTCAGCACTTCGCTCTTGCATTCTGGGAACTAACATTTATGGTCATCAAAGATACATGAATAAAGTTTTCATTTGCTAAAAGCATTGCTTTCTCTTTGATGTGAGTGTGAGGTTGGTTTGATGTGCTGGGATGTAAATGCACGGCTCGAGCAGCAGAGGGCGCTGCTGTTTCATTGCAGCTGAAGCAAAAAAAAAAAAAAAAAATGACCTGAAGCTCTTGAATAAATGAGGCGTTTAACCTTTTGGAAATATCATCAGTCTAAAACTCATTATTTCATGAGCTTTGTTTTCTTTATTTTATATGAGGTTGGCCATTTTTGTCCGAATACACTTTTATACCCTGATTTGTTATTTTCTAGCAATGAACAATAGATAAACATCAAATTTAAATAAAATTCATTAAAAAAAAAAAATTGGGCCAGTTTGTGCAACAGGTTTGTATGTTTAGTCTAAATTAGACTATTTGAATGTTGATTTTCAGTCATTGATACCAATATTTGATATTTTTCCTAAATGTTCCTAAAAAGCAATCAACACAACAATTTTCAGTAAAAAAAAAAAAAAATTAAATAAATAAATAAAATAAAATAAAATAAAATGAATGAGATTATTTCCCCACTTTCCCCACAAGGCTTTTTACAATTCACTAAAACATAAAAATTATTTTCATTATATAAAAAAATTAAATAAAATTGATTTTATCACAGTTTGTTGCCACGCCAGCATTTCTCATTTTCATTACTATATATATATATATATATAAAATTAATAAAACTTTAGCTAAAATGAAATAAAAAAAAATATATATATAATAAAATCACATTCAAAATCTCTACAAAAACTATAGTAATATATTAATTATAGCCAACTAAAACAACACTAAAATATTCTAATATATAAGGTCTTTTAAATATATATTTATGAACTTTTAAATATATAAAATGAACTTAATTTTCAAGAAAGTCAAGACTTGTGAGGTGGGACAGGCCAAAACCTCACATTTTTACGGGAAGTACAGGCATTTAATGTGTCAATTCATAGATTAATTTTATGCTTTACAATAATACATCAAAAGCAAAACCTAATGCTTTGCGAATTTTCATTTTGCATCGAATGCTGCTAAACACATTGCAACTATTGCAACTAACATGGAAAGTTGTGATATTTGAGTAATCGCTCTGTGTTTCATCATTTCATATGCTTTTGATTAAGGACCGTGAGCACTAAAATAAAGCAGCCAGACTCTGCGTCACTTTAACATTCATAATCCTGATGTGTTTCTGAGTAATGCCAGACCCCTCTGCGAAGTTCAAGCGAGACCACACAGCAGCTCTTGGTGTTTATTTATTCTTGTTTGGATGCTGCTAAATTGCTGTGACTCAGCAGCTTGTCATCTTGATGTGGCTGCTGAGATTAATGTGACCTATTTGCATCAAGATATGCTTATTTGCCTCAGATTGTTCTTGAGTGCCGAGATAAGTGTCTCTCTATGATATTTAGATCCCATTACTGAGATATTCAAACGATGAATCAGACCGTTACTAAAATGAAAGTCTGCATATAGAGAGGATTTTATGCTTCATACTGAGCATTTGGGAAACATTTCCAATTCATGCCCGGAGGGAAACCCTTTCCGGCAGACATCCTTAATTCAGTGTTTTATAGGAATAGCTCACCTAAAAATGAAAATGTGCTCACCCTCGGGCCATCAAAGACGTAGATGAGTTTGTTTCTTCTTCAGATTTGGAGAAATGTATCATTGCATCACTTGTTCATCAATGGATGTAATCCATACCACTCCAGTCCATCAATTAGCATCTTGAGAAGACAAAAGCTGTGTGTATGTAAGAAACAAATCCATCATTAAAACGTTTTAAACTTCAAACAAACAAAATAATATTGCTTCCTCCAGTGAGAAAGTCCATCTCCTGTTGTCTCTCACATCAAAATCCAGCCACATATTTGTTAAGAGCTGTTTTAGCTTTGTATTTAATGCTGATTTCTCTCCTGATTCAGACCAGATTACTTTTTCACTGGAGGAAGCGTCATTATGGATTATGAACTTGTATTTTAGCTGAAAGCAATGGTTTGAAATGAAAAAAAGTCTTAATGATGAATTTGTTTCTTTTGTCCTCTCTCTGATGGACTGGAGTGGTGTGGATTACTGTGATGTTTTTATCAGCTGTTTGGACTCTCATTCTGACGGCACCCATTCACTGCAGAGCATCCACAGGTGAGTAAGTGATGCAATGCTACATTTCTCCAAATCTGATGAAGAAACAAACTCATCCACATTTTGCCTTAACCATTGTTTTCCCATCATACTTTGAGTTATTGTGAAAATTAGGAGGATGAATTATGTGCAATGTTATTTACTGAAATATATGCATGATAAATAGGGAGTATTGCTATTTTTTCACTTTCTACCAAACACTCATATGTCTTGTGCATATGAAAATGTTAAGAAAGTGAAGATCTATACCGTCTCCAAAATATCATATTTGCAATCAAAGCATCATTTTATTGTGGTGAGGTTTTGTAAAGCAGGTTGTTGCACAGTGTCTGTTCTCTGAATCTCCTATTCATCTGAATTAAACATCCTGTGCTGGAAATAAGCTTACATTTCCCATTAGGAATGACCTGTAAACAGCCGCCCCGTGAGACCTGAACAATCAGCAGCAAATGGAAATTTTCTGCTGCTGGTCGCACTATACTTTTTTTTTTCTTGACCTTTCCTTTAACTAACTTCGTTTCTGCTGTGGTTGGTTGTTTTTTCTTAATGATCAACACCTGATTAATCGGGACCATTCGTCTTGTTTTGTTGCAGGAAAACTGCTCTCTGTCTCTGTCTGGTTTGATTGGAAAATCTGTTCAATTTCTGTATTGATCGCTGCCTTGATTTGGTGTTGCTTATTCGCTTTAAATTTGTGAATCTTTCTCTTAGCTAAACCGAGGGAAATCTAGACAAAGTGCCAGAGGAGTGACTACACATTGTACAAGCAGTGCAATGGATTAGATTCAAACTTTGTTTTAATTATACTTTTAAGATCATATAAAGCAGACAGTGCTGATTTAAACAATCTGTGAACACGTTTTGAGTTTTGCTGTCATCTGATTGGCTTGGTTGGTTTGTAAGGCCCATTGGCTGCATTTAGAAATATGCCAATAGTTATCAAAGACCTATATTTAATTGTGGCCTATAGTGATTTGTAACATGGAAATGTAGTTCAGGTGATTGACTCGAAACAACCTGAGCACATGAGCAGAGATGGTAGATTGTGTATGTTCTGCACCAGCCAAGAAACATCCACTGAGATGAATGGGAAGGATTGAGAACTGCAGGTATTATGCATTATTTTCTTGAGCAAAATGGTTGAAATGACTTCACTTTGTACCTTTCGAGTTAATTTGCATATTGAATTGTGTGTGTGCGCATACTGAATTATGAGTGTCTTGCATCTGTTTAGCCATCTAGTCAGGCTTTTAGTGCTAAATGTGTGTGCAGAGCCATCGAGCATGTGTTTTTTCAAAGCCGTTTGTCACTAGAAAATTATTTCACACAGGTATATTTTTTCACATTAATGCCATAGTACAACCCATTGGACAGACTGTTTATGGGAAAAATTAAATATGGCGTCTATCGTGGTGGGAGTCGCCGCAAAGATGGTACTGCGCATGCATATAAATCACGTTGACAGCCAAGGAAAATTAAGAAAGGTGCCAGAGTTGTCTTGGCAACAGAAAATCTCTGAGACCGCGCTTGTTATGGTTAAAGAGTTGTGATGTCCACTCGAGGGCATCGAGGGCATGATTCGAAAAAGCTAAGTGGTCATGGTCTTCGATCAAAAATGACCGACCATAGGAAATGAATGGGAAAAAATAAAAAATACAGAACATTTTTGTGTGTACAATCTACAAATCCCCAACAATGCAGAAAAAAATTGCACTGCAATGAAGGGGTGAAACTCTAAAACATCTAGAGTGCAAAATCAACACACACACACACACACACACGTGTACACACATACCTATAAACTGGTGTGATTGTAACACAGAAGATGTGTCAAATAAAATCAACTACAATACAGTAAAAAAGTGGACAGCAAGGAATGATTTATACTCTAAAACATCAAGAGTGTAAAACAGATACATCCATTCACACACACACACTCACAGACACACACATACACAGTTATACACACTCGAATGAATTGGTATGGCTATAACCAAAATGAGTTAGAAGACTGAAATAAGAAGTTGAAATCAGACCAGACCCAGAAGGATTAGGCTCTTATAAAGCATCCCTGTTCAAGTTTTAATGTTTTGTGTATCAAGATGCTTCTTGTGTTCAGGGTTGACTGTGGTAATAATAATGCAAAAACCTATGTAATAACCTATATAATAATATTGCAAAAAAATAAATAAAAATAATAATAATAATAAAATAAAATAAATAAACCTTGACAAAAAGTAGTCTTTGAGAATGCCTAAATATACATTTAAATCCACAGCCTAATAAAAGTAAACAAGTATGTCTAAAAACAACTAGGGAATTTACAAGCCTCTCTATAGAGTCCTATACAGGTAACTAGTGGTTACACCATGAAATTATATGTTTTCTCACACCAGGAGGTGCTAATCTGCATTCAAAAATTGGATTTTAAAGGCCTAGTGTCTATTTTCATCTGAAATACTGCATAAATTGAAAAATTATTTTTAAAAATTAGAATTTTTTTTTTTTTTTTTTACTATTTTCAGTGGGACAAATTGATTTAATTTGGAAATCAAGGTCCCAGAGTCTGAAGGAAGGGTGGAGAGGCATAGAATCCATGTTGCTTGAAGTCCAATGTGAGGTTTCCACAGTCTGTGATGATTTGGGCTGCCATGTCATCTGCTGGTGTTGGACCATTGTGTTGGACCATTGTGTCCACAGTCAACGCAGCCATCTACCAGGAAATTTTAGAGCACTTCATGCTTCCTTCTGCTGACAAGCTTTATGGAGATTTCATTTTCCAGCAGGACTTAGCACCTGCCCACACTGCCAAAGGTACCAAAAGCTGGTTCAGTGACCATAGTGTTACTGTGCTTGATTGGCCGGCAAACTCACCTGACCTGAACCCCAGAGAGAATCTATGAGGTATTGTCAAGAGGAAGATGAGAGACACCAGACCCAACAATGCAGATGAGCTGAAGGCCACTGTCAGAGCAACCTGGGCTTCCATCCCACCTCAGCAGTGCCACAGACTGATCACCTCCATGCCACGCCGAACCGAGGCAGTAATTAAAGCAAAAGGAGCCCCTATCAAGTATTGAGTTTCCAGAAGGCCAACAATTCACTAAAAATGTTTTTTTTTTATTGGTCTTATGAAGTATTCTAATTTGTTGAGAGTGAATTGGTGGGTTTTTGTTAAATATGAGCCAAAATCATCACAATTAAAAGAAACAAAGGCTTAAACTACTTCAGTCTGTATGCATTGAATTTATTTAATACACGAGTTTCACAATTTGAGTTGAATTACTGAAATAAATGAACTTTTCCATGACATTCTAATTTATTGAGATGCACCTGTAAACTAAAATGAGCTTTTAACATACTATCTCTGTATTTAAAAAAATGTATTTAGTCACCACTAAAGTGTATGAAAATTGAGTGTATTTTTTTAAATACAGAGAAAGTGTCTGTACTTTATCAGAGTGTTTTTCTTTAGAAAACTTTTACTTCACAACATTCCAAAGCATAACATTGTACTTTTTTACTGCACCACCTTTTATATTAAATATCGTTTAATACTTAATCACATTAGAAATCTAGTACTTTCTTACTTTTACTCAAGTAAAAG
Source organism: Acrossocheilus fasciatus (assembly GCA_036784905.1). Classification (NCBI taxonomy): domain Eukaryota; kingdom Metazoa; phylum Chordata; class Actinopteri; order Cypriniformes; family Cyprinidae; genus Acrossocheilus; species Acrossocheilus fasciatus. The sequence goes on from CM071953.1 coordinate 33,630,326, forward strand.
TAACACAATTTTGCTATTAATGCTGTTATTGTTCTTAAGTATTAAAGGTAGAAAAAAACAACAACTTTTATTTATGAAATGTAGTGCAGTAAAAATTATGACATTATGCTTTGGAATGTACTACGTAAAAGGTTTCCAAAGGAAAACACTCTGATAAACTACAGATACTTTTTAGTTCAGTAAAAATACTTTTAATTAACCTCTGTAGGTTTATCTTAAGAAGTAGGCTACAAAAGAATAATTTTTAGTAGGCTATATTAAGCACAAAATTAGCGCGTGAAAATAGAGCACTTTAAGTACATTATGGAAGTGCACTTTTTTTTCACCTGGTAAAACTTAGCACTTATAATTCCCTTTGCAAATACAAATGTATCTTTTTGTTTTAATGGCGTAGAAGCCCTGTTCTGCAAGTTGACTTCCCAAACCCGCCACACGGTGGATGTCTCGGCTCGCTCTTGCGCGCGTGGGGCGCGTTGGTTAATGACTCGCTCCCCCTCGCTCACCGCTGCTGCTGATCAAAGGCGTTTGCAGCAGACCGCCCAGGATAGTCGTGGAGTCACAGAGCTCTGTTTCTCCTTCTGTTTGCGGATCATAACGGCTTCATATCAAGACGTTTACACCGCGAGACTAGCCCGCAGCGATCGGCGTTTATTTTCTTCCGTTCTTCTCTGGCGATAAAGCAGGCGAGCGCGGAAGAGAACGCGCGGTAATGGGAAGAAGATACGGCGTGTTTTCATTAGGTTACATTTCCGAAGAATGATCCATCCATCTGTCGATCACATTTTACGAGCACAAACATCCTTCTTCACGCATTGGACGTAGACTTTCGGAGCACGGGAGAGTTTTGAGCATGCACGGCGCTTAAACCAACAGTTTTTACAAACACTTGGACCGAATTTCGGCGTCTCGTCGCTTCGCTGACACTCTTGATTTGATCTCTGGATGTATTTTTCCAGCTCTTGTGTTTTGGAGTGGTGTGCACCGTGCCAAACGCGCATAGATGTTGTGAAATAACCCATGATGTTGCAGTTTTGGGGGTTTTCGGCTGAGATGTGTCTTATTTCATTCACTAAACTTCAGTGTTGCTCTGTTTGGCCATGAGTCTTCATCATCAACAGCAGCAGCATCATTAGAAAGCAGTTGTGCGTAACCACGTTGATGCTTGCCTTTTGAGGCATTTTAATATGCATGGATGTGACGCTTTCAGTACATTTGCGTTCATAAAGCTTCAGTTTGTTCTTCTAGTTGCGCGTCGTCCTCAGAAATCTGTGTGTTTGTAGGGACGTAGTGCATGTATTGTGATTGATGTGTGATACATGCATGACATTATTGGCCACTTTAATGCTGCTTTAAGTTCATAAAGCGTCATCATCATCATCTTCAGTGTGTTTGCAGGCATTTGCTCGCCTAATAAGGTGTTTAATATGCATTACTGACACATGTTGGCTGTGCATACTAATATAGATTTCACAAAAGCTGCTTTAACTTTTTAAAAGTGCATTAATGTTCATAAACGCATAATTTCGTCTACCAGTTGAGCATCATTGCCATTTTCTGGCACTTTGCTTGCGTTTTAATATGCATTAATGTAATGTCTTTTGGCTGTGCATATTATTATATGCTACTTAAATCCTGCTTTAACTTGATAAAGTACATTTAAGTCCATATAGTTTCAATTTCGTGTCTTAGATGGGCATTAACAGTGTGTAGATTGTTTTGTCTGTGCTTAACCTTTTGTTGCTCTGGCATTTAAGACCTTAAAGTCTCATTTCGGTCTCCCAAATGAGATGTTGCATGACTGCTCTGCAACTAAAGGAAGCTGGTTTTGAAGCAGTGAGCGCGCAATGACGCTGTTGTTGCGCGCAAATGTGTTGACGCCACCTGTGGTCTCTTAAATCGATCGATTCAGGAAGATTTAGGCACTTTGACCAGGAGAGAGTTCAGTTTGCACGGCAGCCGCGTCGCTTGCGCTTTCTAACCAAGTTTAGGTGTGAATCGTCGTGCGTAACGCCTAAGTGGAGTGTTTAAATGGTGCTCCGAAAGTTACCCGGTGTCTCAGCATCGGGCATGGGGCTTCGTCTGTCTCAGAAATTCGTGTTTCTGCTGTTCCTGTCGGGGTTGGTTACTCTGTGCTTCGGGGCACTTTTCTTTCTACCCGACTCCGTGCGCCTCAAGCGCATCTTCCTCTCCAAGAACGAGAGTCCCGCGGTGACCGTGGGCTCCGACAATGAGCTTTCCAAAAAGATGCCCGGGGATCCAGAGCATCAGCGGGCGGGTTTAAAAGGGGGCGAGGGGGCGAATGTCAAGCTCAGAGTGAGCCGCAAGCCCTCGGTGACCCATGGAGCGAGAACCGTGGAGAGATCTGTTGGGAGTAGAGCGCAGGACGAGTGGAGTCCGGCGAGGGCGCAGGAACCGGCGGCCAGAGACGAGCGGGTCACCTCGGCCGCTCATAACGGGGAACGCGGGAGCCCTTACAGCTATGAGGCGTTTAAAAAGTGTCTGCTGAAACCAGCTTTGGGGAAGAACCAGGGAACTCCATCGGATTCCGAGACGCTTCAGCGGAGGGAGAAAGTCAAAGAGGTGAGGTGATCTGCTGTCAATGGAAGCCCATTTCTGTCGCATTAGCTTGGTAAATTATGACATGCCGAGTCATATTTATGGGATAAACGTCGAAATCATGACACAATTGTGAGATAAAATGTCGAAATTGTCAGAAAAGTAAAAATATATATATTATATAAAACATCATAATTATGGGATTTAAGTCGGAGTTCTGATATTAAAGGTTAAAAATGATGACATAAAAAGGCAGAACAATGATATTTGATAACTATGAGATAAGAAGTCGAAATTATGACATACCGTAATTATTAGAGAACAAAATGTTGTATCACTAAATGTTATAAATTATCACATAGTAAGTCATCTATTAGTAAGAAATAAAATGTCAGAATTTTTATAAATTGACATACTAAATCATGATTATGGCATAAAAAGTCAAAATTGCGACAGTGCTAATCCATAATTATGAGATGAAATTTTGACATTCTGTTGTGAGAAGTCAAAATTATGATATAAAAGGTTATAAATTGGGGCGTACTAACTCGTCATTATGGATTAAAAAGTAAAAATGATTAGATAAAACGTTATCATTATGAGATAAAAATTTGGAATTAAGCCATTATGCTGAGAGAAAGTTGGAATTATGACAAAATTAAAAATTATTAGATAAAACATTATTTTAAGATAAGTTAGAATGGTGACTTACCAAGCTATAATTATGGAATAAATGTCATAATTATGACGTAAAAGTTGAAATTTATCCCATAAATACGATGTAGTAATTGATTTAGATCACCCCCCCCCCCCCCATATTTCAGAAATAGGCTAAAAGGCCTTGAGATAAGTGTTTGCTAAATGATGAATTATTACCGATTTGCCTTGAAATTGAAGTAAACAGCAACAGGCATGTCTGATATGAAGATGCCAGTGCTTTTAAGCTAAAGTTATAGTGGAGTCGGGGCTAGTTGTCACACTTTTACTCCGGTGAACATCAGTGTGAACTGTAGAGTCTTGGCCACGAAAAACTGAACATTTTCACTGTTATTGCACAGGAAAAAACAGATTTTAACACATTGACCCCTGTAGCGGGGCATGTTGTCACACTATTGTTCTTGCATATTATAGGCTTTGAACAAAGAGCGAAAGAGTGAAATGATTATGAAATGCTGAAATTTTCATAATATGATTATGAAATGCAAAACAATTTCAAACCACTTGCCAACAGAGACCTAAGGAAATGGCATATAAACTACATGTGACAACTTGCCCCATGCATTTGGTTCCTTACCATAAGCTAGAGTCTGTATGAGCAGATAATGACTGCTGTGTCACTGATCAGGGTGTGTTTGTGTGGCAGTTGTTTGAAGCTGCCGGGTTGAATCCAGATAAAAGCCTCGTTTGGTCTGCTTGCTTTGATATGTGTAACGCAGGCATTGACTGTGCCGCTGAAGGTTTGCTGTCTTCAGGTGAACGGATGATCGTTAGAGCTGTTTTTTCTGTGCTACTGAAAGCTCTTGTGTCAGAATGAGTTTCGCTCTCACATGGGGATGAGAAAGCTGAAAATGCACACCCAACATGCTTCGGTTATTACCAAAACATGAGCTTTAGTGCTGCTTTGCTTCTTTTTGTTTTGAGCGTTGTGCTTTAGTGCTGTTAAAGTGCTTGTTTTGTTTTTATATTAAACAGTGCTGTTATTATTATTACTATTATTGCTGATGCTTGATGTCAAGCTTTGAACTTCGGCATGCCACACAGTTTGTGCTCCAGATATGAATGATTCCTCAGAACGTGTGTTGTTGAAGAGAGCTGTGTAGTAGTTTTCAGCATATATAGGAAGCAGAATATATAGGATCTTTTGATGTGGTCCTGTAGCAATCACATAGCAACACCCTGACATCACGCAGCCAGTTTTGCATGGCCAAATCTTGTTTTTTTCCCCCTCCAGCATTAAAATCAGTCAATTTTTTTTTTTTTAATAAAATTTTTTAAATAATTAAGACTTTTTTTGGTATAAATAATTTTGAATACATTTTAAATATTTTATTTAATATAAATTATATAAATATTTAATATTTTGTTTAATCATTTTCTATTTTAAAAATATTATGCATATATTTTTATTTTTTTGCATTCTTTTTTTTATAAGACAAAATGAGTTTTGTCATATTTAAAGTTTGAAGTTGGTCCATATCTCGTTTTATATAAAGCAAATCTTTATAAGAAAATTTATGAAAATTCTGTCATTCGTATTTTTTTAAACCCTCATGACTTTCCTTAGAGGGAAAACAAAAGGTGAAATTTTGAAGAATGTCTTTTGCAACATTAATGCGATGTGTGTAAAGACTGATCTGATTTGAGTTTATCAGTGAATACTGACTTCAGTTTGGGTCTGTTCCTCAGAAAACTCTTATGACCTCAGAAGTGTGGAAAGCGTTATATGACTTTGGTACTTTTTAACTCTGGTGTTTTTTTTGTTTGTTATTGTTGATGTTTCGGAGCTTGACAGCATTTTCGTTATATTTTAGGCTATTCTTCAGAATTTCATCTGTTGTGGTTGAGGGAAGACAAAGTAATTGTGGTTTGGTGTGACATGAAGCAGAGAAAATGACTAAAAGTTCTCATTTCGGGTGAATTTCTCCTGTAAATGTCAGAGTGCTGTTTATTCAGGTTCATATGGTTTCGCAGTAGTTCAAGACCTAAGGTTCAGCCGGCTGACATCATTGATTTCTCTAACTTACTGAAGTCAGACTTTGTGAAATGAGTAACTGTAGAAACACAGTACGTTCCCAGTGTGCAGTGAGCGTATTGAAATGTCTTTTTGTGGCTATGTATTGCTGAAATTCTGCTTTGAATTTTCTATTGTGATATCATATTTCACAGCGTCAGAAGCACTGGACGGGTTCCAGAGCCGCAGGGTGTTTAGAAAGCCACTACTTGACTGGGTTTCTTACCTTGCTATGAAAGGAGTGTAAAATGAAAGAGAGAATCAAGTAATCGACAGCAAAAACAAATCATTTTTTGTGCGTTTGACTTTGAAGTCAACTTGAAACGTTGTTCGCAACCCACACTGAAAAAAAAAAAAACTCACTATTAAAGTGTTTTGCATTGTGACGTAAATTTTTCTTTCAGTGCTCATTTTGCGTTAGTCAAACGTAAATGCTTATTTTGCATAAATCAAATCTAAATCCGTGCATATTTTGCATAAGTAATATCAACATATTTTGCAAAACGAAAATAGGGCCTATTTTAGGACCATTAGATGTTCTGTGCTCTGGAATTAATTTTAATATCAATGCTCATTTTGCATGAGTCAAATAGAAATCAGAATGTATTTTGCATAAAGAAAATGGTACCTGTTTTAGGACCATTATGATGTCTTGCATTATGGCGTTAACTTTTAATATCAATGCTAATTTTGCACAACTCGATCATAAATCAATGCTTGTTTTGCATAAATAATATCAACATTTTTGTAGTTAAATCTATTATAGGACCATTATGATGTTTTGCATTGTAGTGTTAATCTTACTATCTGCTTTTTGTATAAATCAATGCTTATTTTGCATAAATATGAAAATATTATGCAGTTAAGCGTATTTTAGGACCATTATGATGTTTTGCATTGTAGTGTTAATTTTACTATCAATGCTTATTTTGCCTAAACTATGGCTGAAATGTTGTTCAACTCAGTGAAAAATATTTGGTGTAGAAACTCAGAAATTGGTATTAAATTTAACATTGAATTAAACATGAAATTAAGTAGAAAACTGAAATGCATTCCAGTAATTTATGAACAATTAATTTATTCACAACTGGAGAAATCACATTTTACAGCACATTTTACTTTTGTAATCTGATGTAAGTGAAAACACATATATTCAAAGACATATTTAGGGCGGGGCTTTATTTTTTGCGAGATGAGAATCAGCAAATAAGGAAAAATCTTTCAGAGACTTAGGAAGTTCATGAAAATAAACCATTTTTTAAAGTCAAATGAATGAATAATCATCCGGAACGTGATTTTAAGTTAATTGCATGTTGACTCTGTCTGTTTGTTGATGTGTATTAACCTGCACTGACCTACTTGCATGTCATTTCAGTGATTCATGGAGGGTTTGCAGTGCTGCTATTAAAGCCACATGCTGAATTAACTATTTAGGTTGTGCTGTTTTTACACAGTGTTTGCCTCACGGATGCCTCTGGCTTCCCTCTGTGCCGCCTCCTGTCAGAGCCATGCATATTCATGTCTGACCTAATCATCATAAACAGCTCCATTAAATATTAATAATCCAGCAGACGAAGATCAGCTCTCCTGGAGAATCACTGCTATGGTTCTCAAAAGCCATCATTTTCTCAGCTTTTTGGAGAAACTACAGATGTAAATTACTGTTTGAAATATGAGTTTGGATCTTGTTAGCAGTCTTGGCAAACAGTGCATGCTGAAGTATGGTAGTTTTGCTCATTTGTCAAACAAAGTTAATCTGTTCGGCCAATATTATTGAATTTGCATTCAGCAGGTGTTCAGCGCTGTGTGCTTTAGGCTTGAAGGACTCGAAAACAAGGACTGACTTTACATATGTTCTCCTTGAACCATCGGAACCATCAACAGTGAGTAAGCTTGATGTGAACGAAGTCAAATATTCCCCTTAGAGTTTCACTGATCCAAGTTGCAGTTTATTTTGGCTCAGAAGCACCTGCTAGGACTGGATTGGATGCTTTGATTGACACGTGAAGCGACCAATCAGTGTTCGTTTCTGTTATGTGACTTTCAAGAATCTAAAACCAGATCGAATTAGCCTAATTAAACTCGTTTTGAAACACAAATGATGTTAAAACTACACTGTAAAAAAAAAAAAGAAAAAGTTGAGCCAACTTAAAATTTTAAGGCAGCCAGATTTTTGAGTTTTCTCAACTTGTCGTTTTAAGTTTATACAACAAAAATGTGAGAATCTCCCGCAAAAATAAGTTGAGCAGACTCAAAAATCAGCAGATTTTTATTTATTTTTTTACAGTATAGTTCTTGGAAGCATCATTGTAGCCGTCTGGAAACTTGTGATTACTCAAGACCGGATCTCAAGAAAACATTTCAATGCAAACTTTAAGACTGATTCCACATTAAGAAAATTAAGCCTATTATAACGTTTCACAGTGTGGTGTTAATTTTAATATCACTGCTTGCTTAGCCTGAATCAAACATAAATCAGTGCTTATTTTGCATAAATAATATCAGCATATATTTCATTAAGAAAACGAACCCTGTTTTAGGACCATTATGGGGTTTTGCATCAATGCACCATTTGATGTTTGATGTGATTTTCATTTCAGTGCTTAATAAGTCAAACATAAATGAGTAGCTACTTTGCATAAATCAAATGCAAATCACTGATTATTTTACATAAATATCCAAATATTTTGCATAAAATGAACCCTGTTTCAGGACCATTATGGTTTTTGGTTTAGGTTTTAATTTTACTATCAGTGCAATAAAGAAAATAAATCCTGTTTTAAGACCATTATGATGTTTTGCATTGTGGAATTACATTTAATATCAGTACTTAATAAATCAAACATAAATCATTGCTTTTTTTTTTTTTTTTTTTGCATAAATAAGATCAACATTTTGTGTTAAATAAATAAATAAATAAATAAAGCCAGTTTTTGGATCATTGTTTCTTTTGCATTGTTGCATTAATTTTAATATCAGTCCTTATTTGACACAAATCAATCATAAATCAATGCTTATGCATGAATCAAACAAAATCAATGCTTATTTTGCAAATATAATATCACAATATTTTGCATAAAGAAAATAAATCCTTTTTTAGAACTATTATGATGTTTTGCCATGTAGCGTTAATTTAATATCAATGCATATTTTGCATAAATATCACTTTTTTTTAATTAATTAAATGAACCATATTATGGGACCTTTTTGTGTTGTGCCATTAATTTTACTATCAATGCTTATTTTGCATCATTCAAACGTAAATGAATGCTTATTGATTTAAGAATATATTTTGCATAAATAAAATGTCTTTTTAGTACCATAATTATTTTTTTTTTGCATTGCAGCATTAATTTTATTATCATTATTCATTATTGTAATTTGCTTGAGACAAAGGTGGTGCTTGCTTACATGATATACGGATGCAAAAAACTCTTTATTTAGCTAAATCTTGTGCTTTTCTGATACATGTGTATAATCTTTTCTGGTTGGCTGTAGCTGCACTCATGGCACCCACTGAAGGTTGGAAATGAGTTTTAGAGCTCAGAAAGTCTAGAGGAATTTGCGGTTCGCATCCATGAGCATGTGAAGCTTGTCGAGTCTATGGCCTCTCATTCGTCAGTGCCTCCCTGCTTTTGTCACGGGGCGCTGACTGGAGGGTTTATCCCCTGTTGGGACATGCTGAATGGGCGTTCACCGCTCTGCGAGATGGATAGAGTTACAAGGAGCAGCTTGGCAGAGCTCGGCCCGAGGCTGAGAGAGGGAGAGGAGCCGTGCTCTTTGATGAGCGCTTCCTCTCAGGAAAGCCAAGATCCTGTTCCACTTCTCGGAGCGGAGGAGGACGCCGCGGGCCTCGGAGCTGATGGTGAGGGGGCAGGAGAGCACAATTAGCTTCTGGCTATTGAAACGGGGGATGGAGAGCGGCCGCTAAACGAGAGTCATGATTAAAGCAGCTGTTCTTCTGTTTGAGCCTGCGCCGCTGAGATTTGCCTTTCTCAATATGGGCAAACTCAACTTGATGCGATTAGTGCTTGGTTACATATAAGCTAGATTCGGTTGCCACAGTAACTGTGATGACTGATGTATTGCACAGGCTGGTGAACGAGCTGAAACATGGCCGTTTAGAAAATTAGTCAATATTTAGTCAATTCTGTGTTGAATAAGAGTTCAATCAGCATCGTTTATTAAAGGAATAGTTCACGCAAAAATAAATTTTCCTTAATGTTCTCACCCTCAGGCTGTCAAAATGTGGATGAGTTTGTTTCTTCATCTGAAATGTAGCATTACATCACTTGCTCAGTAATGGATGCTCTGCAGTGAATGGGTGCCGTCAGAATGAGAGTCCAAACAGCTGATAAAAACATCACAGTAATCCACACCACTCCAGTCCATCAGTTAACATCTTAAGAAGCCAAAAGCTGAATGTTTGTAAGAAACAAATCCATCAATAAAGCATTTTTAAGTCCATAATCAATAATAACGCTGGTCTGAATCAGGAGAGAAATCTGCACAGATTGGTTAGAAGCCAAAACAGTTCTAAACAAATACGTGTTTGTGGATTTTGATGTGAGAGACAACAGGAGATGAACTTTTTCACTGGAGGAGGCGTTATTATGGATTATAGGCTCGTATTTTAGCTGGAAGCAATGGTTTGAAGTTAAAAATGTCTTGATGGATTTGTTTTTTACAAACACGCAGCTTTTGGCTTCACAAGATGTTAACTGATGGACTGGAGTGGTGTGGATTACTGGTTGATTATTGAAAGTAAAAATGAAGTGGCGTGTGGCCAAGTATGATGACCCATACTCAGAATTTGTGCTCTGCGTTTAACCCATTCAAGTACACACACACACACACACACACACACACACACACACACAGTGTGACACACAGACTCGGAGCAGTGGATTATTGTGATGTTTTTATCAGCTGTTTGGGGACTCATTCTGACGGCACCCATTCAATGCAGTTGATTTTTGGGTGAACTGTCCCTTTAAAATTGGGCAACCACCAACTGTCTGACCACTAATTGTTTGCACAGGACACGTTGTTCAAGTCCTTCTGCATTTGTTTTGTACGTGTGCTACACATGCAATATTTTTTTTTGCACGCATGCACTGTATTTGTTTGTGTGTGTGTGTTTCTGTTTTTTTTTTTAAGTTATTGTATGACTAAATGTAGTTCAATTTTGGCATGATTTTCCATGACCTTTGAAGTTGTTCAGTTACAGGAAATGGATTGAGTAATGCAAAATCAGACCAATTCACTAGTGAAGACCAATTTGGTTTGCAAGCAAGAGTATAACTGTAAAAATACACTGCCATTCAATACTTTTATTAATCATAGTGTCCACAAACAGATGAAGCAGCACAGCTGTTTTCAACATTGATAATAATCAGAAATGTTTCTTGAGCAGCAAATCAGCATATTAGAATGATTTCTGAAAGATCATGTGACACTGAAGTCACACTGAATGATGCTGAAAATTCAGCTTTGCATCACTGGAGTAAATTATATTTAAAAATATATTCACTTAGAAAACAGTAATTTTAAATAGTTATAATATTTCACAATATTACTATTTTTACTGTATTTTTAATCAAATAAATGCAGCCTTGGTGAGCATAACAGGCTTCTTTGAACACTAATTTTTTTGTGTTTTTACTATAGTAGTTTCCCTAACGTGTCCAGATTTTCAATGTGACTCTGTCGAATTCAGTGTTTTACTCCATGCTAATGCGCTCCTTCCGCAGGAATGCGTCCTGTGTGAACGGCCCATAAGTGTACTTGCAGTATAATTCGATAATAAACATCACAGTGATTATGTGCTGTAATGTAACTGAGGAGAAAATGCGTTAAAATGTCTGGTTTTAATTTGTGATCTAATTCTAGTCGCTCCATTGATGTTTTGTGGAGCCTCGTTCAGCTTCTGGGAATTTTAGGCTATATTTTTGTGGCGTTTTATTTTTTATTTTTTTTAAGAATGCAAGAGTTTTTCAAATATGCGACACTGTGATTCATATTTTATCAATTATATTCATGCAATTGCAGAAGATTTATCTAGTGCATGGAAAACTACAGCAGTAGTTGCGCAATGTTAAAGTGTAGGATCAAGGTCAGGAAAAGCAAATGATTTACTGGTTGTTTAGTCTCTAAAGGAGCAGTTTGTTTGTTTTGCTTGTTGCACAAAGCTCCATGTTTGTTATTTCGAGTTGCTTTGCATCAGATTCCAGTAAGCAGACACGGGTGGACGTGACCTCTGCATGCGCTCGGCTCCGCTCCCAGCCAAACGCACTGCTGGGGACCAGAGTTTTCCACTGCGCGTTCAGGAGGGTTTCTAGTTCAAATTCTAGCTTTTAAGCTTGCGGTCTGCTTCAGTACATCGCTTCAACTTTCAAACTGGTGCTTGAAAACTCTTTTCAACCACACACTGGCCATTGTAATTATGGACGTACTAATTATAGAAAATCAGACGCTTGAGAAAGAGACAATGACATTGTCATGGTTCTGATGAGGGTTTGGCGGTCTGACATTATAGACCATGCTGTGGTAGAAATGTGTCAGCTGGAAGAGATTTTTCTGTACTGCACGTATAGTGGTACATTTCCAAAAATAGGTTGCTTAGGTCACTAAACCTTTTTTTTTTTTTTTTTTAGTTAAATTTTCACCAAAAATCTCACTCACTCACTCACTCACGCACACGCGTCTGGTTTGCTATCCTTGTGGGGACTCTCCATAGGTGTAATGTTTTTTTTCTATTGTACAGACCATATATTCTACCGTATATTCTATCCTACACCAACCCTACACCTAAACCTACCCCTTACAGGAAACTACAGGCATCTTTAGATTTTCAAGAAACTTCATTCTGTGCGATTTGCTGGCTTGTTTACCCGTGGAGACCTCAATTTAGGTCCCCACCGTGACACGAGTCCCCATGAGTCTGTGTGTGTCCCCACCTGAATAGAAAAACAGGTACACACACACACACACACACACACACACACACACACACACACACACACACACATATATAATATATATATATAATGCGATTTAGAAAAAAAAGGTCCCACTTTATATTAGGTGGCCTTAACTACTATGTACTTCCATTTAAATTAATAATTTGGTACAATGCACTTATTGTGTACATATATGCTTTTACATTGTACTTATGTTACCTATATGTAATTGCATCTGTAATTAATTTCTGTAATCACATTTATAATTACACTGTTGACCCATCCCTCACACCTTAACCCACCCTTAAACCTACCCAGACCACCAAACCTGTCCCTAACCTTACCTGTATCCCTCCTCAGTAGCCACAGAAATGTTTTGCAATACAGTATGAACACAATAAGTACATTGTACTAATTTTTTGATGTAAATACATAGTAGTTAAGGCCACCTAATATAAAGTGTGACCAAAAAAAAGCGTATGTACATGTGTGTAAAATAGATTTTTAAAAATTAAAAAAATATATATAATGAAAGATATAAAATTACAAAATATTTATAAAAATCTATTAAAATAGTTGAATCTATTAAAAACTGTCTGTACGTGTGTATATAATGAATATATAATATATAAAAATGGGAAATTATGTATACAAATTAAAGAATCAAAACATACATGAATAAAACCATTAAAAAAAATGACAAATTATATAAAATAGAATGTTTATAAAAATATAAATATTTAAAATGATTTATAAAAAATAATAATAAAAAGATTGCATGTGTTATGATGTAAAATGACTCTTTTTGGATATAGAGCTTTTGAAGATTTGTCATACTGCTTTGTCACTTAGTTTTCCTTCAGGTTATTCCATCTACAGGACTGATCAGTACTGATTTTTTTTACCCGTTTTGGCCTGTGTCTGTTTATTAGCAGCGTTCTCTCTTCTCTGTGTTGTTCTGTCATTTGTAGTTCAGTCCTGTCGTCCGTTTGTGTGGCCGTAGCCTTTGGCGCTGCGCTCTCTGTTGTCACGTAGATCACGACTGACGATGTTATTGCTGTGGAAGAATAATGATTGTGTTTTCAGCTCCATCTGAAGCTTAATCTACTTCACTTGATTAAAAAAAAAAAAAAAAACTGTTTTTGTACGATATGTACCCTTTGTTTTTGAAAGCATGCAAAAATTCCATTAACAGTCATGCAGTTACAACAGAAGTCTGTGTGATAAGACATAATAGTAAAAATAGTAAAAGCACATATTGAAAGTATGTCTGTAATGCTTAAACATTGATGCTTGTTGATAAAATCCATTTTACTTTTCCATGCATCCAGTCTGACTCTGTTTTAGTATGTAACTCCCATGTTTTATGAACCAGTCGATTCTTAATGGATAAAACAGTCCTTCTGTAAATTAGCTTTCAGTAAGTAACCGTCTGCAGTGTTTTGCCTCTAGATGTGCATCACTGTAAACACAGTTTTTGCTTGTTGTAGGTAATTCTCTGTGGTAGTCAAGATGAAGCTGTTCTGAACCCAGAACATGGAGAAAGGACGAGTCGTATTGCTTTAGGCCTTCATCTCATCTCTGAGATGCTTTTATTCTGGTCTGATTGGTCAGAATCAAAATCTATTGTGCAATAGTGTTGAAAGTGTGATATTTTTAATTCTCTGATTGCTTTTTGTTCACATTCAGTGTTCAAAGAGAAGCACAAACTGTTAAGCAATGAATTATTATTTTATCAGGTACCGTATCATGTTGTTCATTATCAGTTCAACTCAAGTTTATATGATGTTTATACAAGTGTGATGGTCAGTTATGTTTTTTGTATTATGGTTTGGGTGAATCTCATGAAATCATCAAGAACAGACTTTTTTCTCCCAAATATCAAAAGAAAATCATGCATGTATTAGGATTATTTATTAATCTTATTTCAATAATGCAAAACATCTCATTGATGTAATGCGAAAAACATTTATATACTTTTTTTTAATATATCTTTATGACAGTATTATTTGTTAAAAATCTAATGTAAATCACCATTGAAAAATAATGTGATTTTTAATATCAAAATTCATACAGTGAACATTTGAGCAGTGAAGTCTAATAATAGGTTTAGCTTTAGGTTTATTAAATATAAGATAAATATTATTTTTAGGATGAAATGTGACCCAGACATGCCTTTCATGAGTATACATGATGCAGTGTTATTTGCTAAACATCGTTGTGATTATGTTTGGGAACGTAAACTGCGGGAAAATGTATTCAAATATCTGAATTTGTGATTTGATTTGAGCTCTTCTATTGGATTTGGTGCCTCACAGAGTATGTTTATTATATTTTCGAGTTATTCTTCATTCAATAAAGATCAGAGCAGGAATGCAAATCATGCAAGTAGCACATTTCACAGAAATGCTGTTTAATGCAAAAGCGTTGTAAATGAAGCGTCATGTTTCAGGCGTTGTGACGCGGTTCATCAGGATGATGTTCTGCTGGTTTCAGTGATTGCGAGCGGCGTCTTCGGTTCAGTCAGCCGTTGCGAGTGATTTTCCACTGGGGCGACATTGGTAGAAATAGTTTTTAATTAACTGGATGTTTAGTGCGTTGCCCTGCTTTTGGGAAGGGTGTTTTGTTCATTACCAACACAATTAGGCCGTTAATGAAACAGCGGTACACAGAAATCATTACAGCCCAAAGGACTTGAATCATTTTTCCTGTTTAGCTTGTGTGGGAGTGACAATATCTGCCCACTTTGTTTACAGAACGAAGCAAAGAGCAAATAAATTGCAGTCGTGTTAATGATTGTACATCAGTGTGTTTTCAACTTCTTGTAACACAGAGTGACAAATAATGAAGCATCGCTTTTCAAATGTCAGAGAATATAAAATGCGTTTTGTTTGCTGACAAACTTGCCTACATAAATAAAACTCAATGCTTATATATTATTTTCTTTTATTTTTATTTTTTATTGGAGTTATGAAGTTTAGCACAATATTTTAATGTAGTAATTTCTATTATTTATCATACTGTATACATTATATATACTTGTTTAAGATAAGTGTGTATATATGTAGCCTGTGTACAGTGTGTATTTTAGTTAAATAGTTTGCTATATTTTACAGTAGTACTTTTTTTATTAGATATACAATATGAATATACTTGTGTTTATGTATACATTAATATATATATATATATATATATATATATATATATATATATATATATATATATATATATATATATATATATATATATAATAATTTTTTTTGGTCAACTATTTTACCGTAGTAATATTTATTAAACTTTTATTACTATTAATATTTTAATATTAATATTTATTACTTTTACAGTAGTTATATAGTAAGGTATCTCACACTGTAGTCATTTCTATTATTACATTTTCATACTATATACTTGACTTTTCCCTCAATAAATTCCTAATTTGCTGCTTATTAATAGTTAGTAAGGTAGTTAAGTTTAGGTATCGGGTAGGATTAGGGATGTAGAATAAAGTCATGTAGAATAAGGCATTAATAAGTGCTTAATTACTACTAATAAATGGCTAATATTCTAGTAATATGCATGCTAATAAGCAACTGGTAGACCCTAAAATAAATTGTTACCATATACTTAAAGGGTTAGTACACCCAAAAATGTTTTACTCTCCTTCGAGGCACCCTAGGTGTATATGACTTTCTTCTTTCAGACGAATCATATCGGAGTTGTATTAAAAATTGTGCTGGCACTTCTAAGCTCTATCATTGCAGTCGGCGGGTGTTTCTGTACAACAGTCCAGAAGACGTTAAATAAAGTGCATGTATCCGTAATAAAACATGCCTCAACACGGCTCCGGGGCGTGAATAAAGGCCTCCTGTAGCGAATACATGCATTTTTGTAAGAAAAATATGCAATATTTCAAATGTAATAAAGAATTTTTTTCTTGTTTCCACTGACTGTGATTCAAAACTAGGAGTCGTAAAGAAAAATGTCAGTGGACTTCGATATAAGCCAAGAGGAGAAGGAAGGAAACTTTGCTTCTTTTGCTCCTGTATACAAACTCCAAACTAGCATATCTCAGAGGCACTCAAGGGCTTCCAGCATACTACAGTCAGCAGAAGTGAGAGAAAATTGTTTATTACGTTTGAAATATGGATATTTTTCTTACAAAAACTCATGGATTCGCTACAGGAGGCCTTTATTCACGCCCCGGAGCCGTGTGAGGCACGTCTTATTATGGATGCACATGATAGAGCTTAGAAGTGCCAAGACAATTTTTAATACAGCTCCGATATGATTTGTCTGAAAGAAGAAAGTCATATACACCTAGGGTGCCTTGAAGGGGAGTAAAACAGGCTACTTTTCATTTTTGGGTGAACTAACCCTTTAAAAAATCTTAGTATGTACAGTAATATAAACTGTTTAATTATTACTTATGAAAAGATGTATTTGTTCTTATTATTTTAGTGTAGTAATATTTATTAGTTTGTGTATCATTCTATACACTTTTTACAAAAAAACCCTTAACTATATACAATGGGCCAGATTTACTAAACGGGACAAATTAGCGTTATAGCGCAGTTCCATAAAAGCGCAATGGGACGGGAAAATTCAGCAGGTGATTTACTAACAATGCGCATATTAAAGAGCACAGACGTAGCCAGATCATTTCCATAATGACCAGCGCAATCTAACAAGAGCGGCGCAAATTACCGCCTGCTTTACCGGCATGCTTTTTTTAGCGTTAAGTAATGGCACAGATACCAGTCATTTTAACGAGCGCAAACGTTAGTAAATCGCGTTGAATTATTCATTTTAATATTCTCCTCCCATAAATTTTTGCCTCTGAAAGGTTAATTTCTACAGATGCATATTCAGTAAGTTCAGGTGCAAAAATAACTGTTTCCACGCCTTTTCAGCGCTAATTCTTCACTGCGTGTCTTTAGTAAAACCTGGCAGTACTATTTTAACGCCAAAAGACGGTTTGAGCAGGTTGTTAGTAAATCTGTCCCAATAAGTGTGTATACAGTATAATTTTATTTTAAAATAAAATAGTTTACTGTAATATCACACAGGCAATATTCTTATTTTAAATCAATTTTGTGCACTTACATTTTTAAACCTTTATGCTTACATTAATGTGCTCGGTTTACATTCCTATTTCCACTGCTTTTTCATATTATTCAGGCTAACTTTAAGCATATTAGGGTGTTTTTGCATGAGCTTGGCTTGACGTCAGAGTTTGGTTTGGTTGAAAGCAGCTTTCTGAGCTCTGTTTTGGACCAGTGAAGCGCACATGAGTCCACTTGTAAAGCCGGTCTGGTCTGAACTCTGTCACAAGCGCATGAAAGCCGCCCGGTCTCTCTCGCAGAAGTCAGCCGTTACTAATGATGTTTCATTTGCATAATGCACTATAATGCACGTCTCATTGCTGCTTCTCTGAGTAAATTGCCTTCAGAGAGTGACTTGTGTTCTTCACATATTTAGCAGTTTTGTTCTCTTCAGGTTTTACCTAGTAAACAGCTGCTAGTATTTACGGTTATACTCATGTTAATGACTTAATGCATACCGGATCTGAAAGTATGTTGTGCAAATAGACCTGCAGGTTGAAAGGGTGGATTTTGACGTTGAGCTGAGAAATCAAAAACATAATTTGAATATACAGTTTATTACTTAAACTTAAATATTTTATGAGAATTTTACTAAAATATATTATTTATTCATTTTTATAATTTTTCTTAATAATTTGACTATGTTCAGGCTAAACTCTGAATATTTTAATATATTAATATTAGATGTCTCTGATTAAGCAATTGAGGTGTTCTGTTGTTAATAATAATGAATATAGTAGTCGTCATTAACTCCTGACATCTGAGCCACTGAAGATGCATAGGATTAAGGTCACTTTTGCTTTGAAGTGAATGCGCCGATCCCCGATCTGCCTAAATGTATCCATGTTCGCACGATTCATACATGATCCAGCTTCATCCACAGAAGAAGTGAGTATAATGGTTTTTTATTTTTAATGAATCTTTGCAAATCGCTTTTTCTAATGTACTAGTTAGCCAGTTTCGCGGCTGAAGTTTAAAGTCTGCTCGTCACGCCACAGAAGAGAGGGGCGGGGTCAGCAGAGCTCATTAGCATTTAAAGCAACATGGACTAAAATAACAGCTTGCTGAAAACAGAGCTGATTTTGACAGGGGACAAAATGTGTTTTTTACACTACCAGTGAGAAATTTTAACCAAAGTATGTTATAGACTTTTCATTAGGACTCTAAAGAATCATATCAACTTGTGGAAAATGGGCATCCGATGACCCCTTTAATGTTATAAAAGTTAAGTTGGCTCCTGATGGTTTAGCTGTGTTTGCTTTTATGCCACCATGACTTCTCATGCATGCGTGCCAGTCATATGGCACAAACACAGTGTAAAACGGTTTACTCTAGCGGTGGGTGTAACGGCTGTGTCCGGAAGTGATCCGCCCTCTCTGTGTGTGTGGTGTGGTTTCAGAGAAACCCAGAAACAGGAAGTTGTTTTGCAGGTGTGGTCACACTCGTGCAGAAGCAGAGCCCAGAACCCCCCTGCTCTGAACTGGACCTTAAGTTTTCATTAGGTAATATATCTTGGGCAAAATGGCAGAAACGTTGAAGTTGGTTTATTGTGTCAGATTGAATATGAAAGTGTTTCCTGTTCACTCCTTTCCGTTTTCACACGTGCAGAAGCTACTGACTTAATAAAGTCAACACAAAACAGCTTTTTCCATCTAATATATTTAAACAAGAAACAGGATATTCAACAAGAAGTCTTTTTTTTTTTTTGTAATGGGAACATTCATAGAGAATCATGCATTAAAACATTTAAGTGTTTTTTTTTGACCTTTAAAGATTCAGAATGTGAATAATTGCTTTTTATACTGTAAGAGATAAACACAGAGTAGTTGCCAGATATAAATGCAGAATTGTGATGTATAAACAGAATTGCAAGATATAAACACATTTGTGATGTATGAACAGAACTGTGATGGATAAACCCGAAATAAATAGAATTGTGACACAAACAGAATTGCAATATATAAACATAGAATTGTGACACACAAACAGAACTGTGACGTATAAACACCTAAACAAATAGAATTGTGACATAAACAGAATTGCAAGATATAAACAGAATTGTGATGTATAAACACAATCACAACAAACAGAAATAAATAGAATTGTGTCAAACAGAATTGCGGGATAGAAGCACACAATTACGACGCATAAACCAAACTAGAATTGAGATGTATAAACAGAATTGTGAGATATAAACAATTGCGACATAAACACAAAAAAATAGAATTGTGATGTATAAACACAATTGTGACACATAAACCGAAATAGAATTGCGACGTATAAACAATTGCAAGATATAAACACAGAATTGTGATGTATAAACACAATCACAACAAACGGAAATAAATAGAACTGCGACATATAAACAGAATTGCAAGATATAAACAGACGTATAAACACAGAAATAAATAGAATTGCGACATAAACCGCTTTAAATGAATATAAAAGCCTCTATAAATTGCAGTGAGATCCTGCACAGCATCAGTTTTACAGTGTATTTTTTTTTTTAGTGTTTAGAGCTGATAAACAGTGTCGTTCATACTGTATCTCTCTCTCTCTCCAATCTGGTGTGTCTCCCGCCTTTCATCAGATGCTTATGTACATCTACATTTCTATTTAAGGGCCCTCCGGGGCCTACAGGTGTGAGGAGTCCCTGTACTGAACCTCAGAGGGTCTGTTCCAACTGTTTGGCTCATCGGCGTCTCAGGAGACGCTCTGTTTCTCCTAATGGGATGATAAACAAAGAAATGTGTCTGGTTTCTCCAGGGAAGCAGCGTCGTACAGTAGATGTGCAGCTTTGTGTTCTCCTTCCTCTGAATAAATCATCTCTACATAAGTACTACGGCAGTACCTCAGTGTGCGTGATTTGCTGTTATATCCTAGTTGTTCTTTGCAGCAGTAATTGAGATTGTTTATTTTAAGATGCACCTATCCTAGATACTGCTGTGAGTATAAAATAGATCCTCAGTTTGAGTTGGGGTCAAATGGCCCACATTGGATTTTGAAACTGCTTGAAATTTAGGGTCTTTTTCTCATTTAGGGTCATAAACGTGCATGTGAACTTTTGACACAGGTGCGTTGTGGAAAGGCTGTGCAAACTTTGTGTTTATGATGGTGTTGGGGTCAAATCAAACCTATTGGTTTCAATGCAGTTTGGCAAAATCAGCTTTGTTAAAGACAGTCTCCACGTGGAGAACATCTTAACATTGTTTTTGAATAGAAAATATTGATGCAATGCAATAAGTAGGGTGGAAATGTGCTTGTTTGTCATGAACTGTGCAAACAATGCAAAATATCTAAATATGCTTCTTTATGCATATAAGAAATTGCAACATTACAGAAATACAGGTTTTATGTTTTAAAACTAGCTTTATAAACTGAAAGTCTGCAGTAATTGGTAATCTAGGTTACTCATTTTAGGTAATATATTCTGACTACTTTTTAGGTTACTTTTAGGTTACGTTTTAATCAAACTTGTTTTAAACTTGCCAATAAATATACTATATTGTTATAAAAACCAAAGATTATGAATAATTTACTGCCAGTGTTTGAATATGTAATCATGTAATCCATAAAAAGTAACTGTAATGTGATTATGAGCATTTTAAAATGAAATGTACTCTAATTACAAGTACTTCAATTTTTGGAATCTGATTATGTAATCCAGATTACATGTAATCAGTTACTACCCGGTAATGGACAGAGTTTAAGTTGTATTTAACCTGGAATATTCCTTTAGCAGTGAATCCGACTGTATTTTGTCAGCAGGACTCAATACGGCTTAAGAGTATCGTCACAGTCTGTAAGTTTAGCCGAGCATGCAGCGGGAGACAGATACAGATACAGACTGCATTGCTATTCAGGGCCGGAGAGCGAGACGGCATCTCATCTGAGCCGGCAGGAGGACAGGATCGCTCTCCATTCACTCACACACCCAATGAATAATTAATGCAAGCAGAGTAGATGAAGTCAGCTCTCAAAAAGAGCCAGTTTGCCCCCAGATAGTCGCGTATAGTCAGACTTCTGACTTGAAGCATGAAGTCTGTTCACACTGCAGCATTCTGGCCATAAACCGCTATTGGAATGCATGCAAAAAAAAATCTGAATAAACTATTATGCATTGCTCATTTGCTATATTGGTGGATGCAAAGTTCCACGTTAATGCTTTCGCAGGTGTGTGTTTATTGCATTTTCTAATTATTTCTCCTCATCTCTCTGCTTCAGTGGATGCAGCACTTCAAATATCCCTGAAATGTAGACTCAAAGCCAGATGTTTTTTGATGACTCACACAAATCCACAACAAAAATCTCATAAAGCTGATCGTTAAGTGTCTGGATGTTGTTGCAGTAACGGTCCCCTAAAGCTTTGCACAGATCTGTGCGCACAGCATAACGTTAAACTGCTGATGCACAAGCCGTTTTGGGCAGTTTGATTAATACGGTTCTTTTTAATAAACAACAGACCTTGATAAATGAGCCGACCAGTACAGTACTGTCGAATGATACTCATGAAATCATAACGCTCAAGAGTGATTGTTCAGAAAAGTGAACACTACTAAATATACTTAATATATATAAGATATTACCATTGAGATGAATGGTGATGCTAACAGATAAATTTCACCAGGCTTTTATGGAAGTTTCAAACATGTTTAGTTTTTGTATTTTTAATTAAAAATGGCATCAAATTACACCTAACTTATTTGCGTTTTCAGTTGACATGCAAATTTGGAGTGGGATTTACATTAATAAGATCCTGGAAACAATTTTCACTCAGAAATTTCTAGTAAATTACTTTGTTTCGAAGTACAATTTACTCACACTTTGTAGAATTTTCTTAAATGCTTAAAAAAAATACTAATTTTTTTTAATACTAATACCCATCTTATTTAAATTCCTGAGTAAGTTTTATTTGCTGTGTAATATTTATTTTTTTAAACCATTACTAATATTGATTTGGGAAGCATTAACATTGATAATGTGTTCAATATAAATATCTGAACCAAAGCCAATTCTATTGAAAGACAACATTTTACATGAAAAATATTTTTATTTAATGTCTGAATTATTGTAAATGTATTAATTCATTAAAGTAGCAAAAAAAAGTAAGGAATAAACAAATCTTTAAATCTTATTTCCACAATTCTTGTGGAATTGCAATCACAAGTAGTACTGGAAAGTTATTATATTGTATAGGTTGTACATTGAGTATAAGCTCGATTTACCTTGGAAAACTTGCTTCTGGGTTCTTAATGTTTAGATATAAACTGGCAAAACAATGCACACATACTATGAATTAATAATTCATTGAATTTGAGCTCTATTTGGGCACATTCAAGGCTAACAGAGAAATGAAGTGAAAAGCGTAGACTCAACCAAAGTTTACAGAGGTTTCTTATGTGCATTAACCTAACATTGCTCATGCATTTCCTATATCAGTAGAAAACTAATGCTATGTTAAAACGGATAAGGTGATATTTTATATTCAAAACTGATGTTAAGTTGTTCACCACGTACAGCCTTCAGAACAAAAACAACTCATAAAGCAAAACAAAGCAAGGATTGCATTATAATAACCACATCTGTCTGCACTTCATTGCATGCGGTGCAGATTCCCATTTAATCCAGCAGCTCCAGAATGATGTTAGACTCAAAAATGCTTGTCTGTGGGCAGGTTATGTGGTAACAGTCGTTTGCCTTACAATCAGTGGAAATGGGCCAGTTCAGAGAGAGATCACAGATCAGACAGAATGTGTGTTTACAGTCGGGTTGGTCTTCATTAGACTGGATTCTGCAGCAGTTCAGATGGACTTGACCTTGAAGATTTTCTGCTGAAGTCTTCTAAAAACAACAGTTTATCACTCCAAGAGTTGCTAGAGGCCAGACACTAACCCCCAGTTTCACAGACAAGGCTTAAGCCTAGTCCTAGACTCAAATGTAAATCTGAGCTGTTTCATCTGAAAGAAACTTGCACTGACTGATCTTAAAACATGTCAGTGCCTTTGTTTTGTCTTAAGATGAACACCAGTAATGCTTTTTTCTAAGGCATGTTTATAAAAATGACTTAAATGTCCTTATTGAACTATGGCTTAATCCTTGCTTAGGCTGAGCCCTGTCTATGAAACCGGCCTTAAAGTTTTATTTTAACTCACGCTACAGCATTAACCCCAGTGTATGCATAATTTTATATTTGCACAGTTGCAGTGCTAAATTGCATCTGCATGCTCAATTGCATGCATATAAGATATTAATATACAATTTTGTTTTTGATAGCAATGCACCAAATTGAAAAAAAAAAAAAAAGCATTTTGCTAACAGATAACATTTTCCATGTTAGACATTTTGAACGTAAAAATATCTTGTTTTTTTTATTATTATAATGTCAAATTACACATTTTTCTTTGTATAATATGTTGACATGCACTGAAACTAAATTTGGAGTAGGGTCTGCTTAAAAAAAAAAGGCTTCACACAGTTCTTTGTGACTTTAATTAGAAATTCTCAAGTAAGGTTTACTTTGTTTCAAAGTACATTTTACTCTCAATCTGTTTGTAAAACTTTCATTTTATAAAATACTATAATTTTAATGCCAATACCTTCTTACAAACATTGTTTACAATCTTTCCACAGTTGAAACACTGACTGAGCATTTACATGAGACGTGGTACATTTCCGTTCGCTGTATTGTTTCTTTCAGTGTATCTTTTGATGTTCATTCGTGTTTATTTTGTGCTGTAACTAGTAGTAAAGAGGAAGAGATCATCAGATCATGTGCTGCTTCAACTGAGACACTACAACGATCTGTCAAAACACACCAAAGAGCATCACAACCACATTTGTTGTTTATATTTCATGATAAAATTTACAAAATTTGAAAATTGAGACTTAGTTTCAAATTAAAAGTAACAAAGCACAAATCTTATTGTGATTGATTGAATGCCAGGATATACAAATAATGAAGTGAAGTTCACACATCAACAGAAAACAGCATAGACTGAAAGATCGATCTCGAGATTTAAGGATCCATATAAGTGTTGACTAAAAATGAGAAATTAATATTTTTCATCCAGTACTAGCATCCACACAGCTGACTTGCTGTTAAAGTTCATCCATGTTACGAAACAGACACTGTAGCAGTACTATTATTACAGTATGCATTAAAGTGTATGGTTGAGACATTAAATATTGATGTCTTTTTATCCTATGTTGCTGTAGTTTTATGAAAGGCTCAACGACGAAATAGGGGTTTTCAAGAATCAAGCAAGTTTAATATAGCTTTAAATTGCCCCCCCCCCCGCCCCCATTGTATGTTAAAATGTGTCCTGTTTAACTATTTTTTTTCTGAGCCCAAAATAATGACACTCATACATTTTCAACATGAATTACAGAAAAAAAAAAAAAAAAATTCAATAGTTCATATATCAAAAAAATACATATTTAAAACAAAAATCATTAAATGACATTAAAAGACTCTAAGGATCACAGTTCAGTTCAGATCACAGTTAATTTTATATCATTTAAAATCTCTTCAAAGCACTGGGTTTTACAGCAATTTGTCAGCAAGAAGTTTTAATCATTTAAAATATAATTTAGTATAATCACTTTTTTTCTTTCATGTATTTTTTGTATCAGAATAAGTGTAATTTTTACAGGAATATACTGTATTTTACACTGAATGATGATGGAACATTATTTAACCCATTTTTTATTTACTTTTTATTTGCACAAGTTATTTGAAGCATTAAAGTAGACCGTATACTTGTTTTTAACATGCCTTACATGCATATAAAAAGCACGCCAAAATGAAATGTCTAGTCTTTGACCCGAAAGCAACAAGGTTTCATTGTGAAATCATTGTATAAAACTGCCTTTTTTTGTGGCTTGTTTCTTTAGTAAACACACACACACACTATAGGTTCTCTCTATAGTGAGATGGATCTCCATAATGATTGGGATGTGTCTCGGTGTGATTGGGCTGTTTATTTAGGCCTGTGTCTTGAATTCTCTCTCCCGCTGTGTCTGTCTCGCAGATTTCATCTCTTAGTGTTTTCAATTGGCGGCCGGGGCTCATTTCCATAAGCTATGGAGACGTCGGTATGAGCCGGCCGTGTGTGCGTGTGACAGATAATGCCACTCACTTTGGCAAAGCTCGTAAAGAATGGCTTCGGAGAAGCCTTCCTGCCGGGGAAGAGAGATTTCAAGAGGACGTGCCGCTTTGTTCTTATATAGGGTCTCGTTTTCATGTGCTGCTGGGTTATTCTGTAAAACGAGCGTCTTGACAAAATGCTAGACTTTAGATATTTTGTGTTCTTCAAAACATGCATATTTGTTAATATGTGGCCACTTGACAACAGAAGTAGTAATAGATAATGTCTGCTTTTGTGGAGTGTGTGTGTCCTCGGATCATAACAGGAAGTAGGAAGCAGGATGCAGCGTGGGAAGGTCAGATCTGGGATGGCAGAGCGCTGCGAGTGTCTGACGCTTATCAGGGTCAAAGAGCGCCTGACAGCCGCCGTTTTGGGCTCTGGTTATATTCAGTCAGACAGGCTGGTGTCACGACATGTAGTCGGCAAAGTCAGCACTTGTTTGTGCTGATTCATGTGCGATTCTTCAAATATAGGGGTGTTTTGTCCTCGGAGTATTTTTAAGAAATGTATAAAAAACAGAGACTCCTTTGGAAAAGATTGAAAAAGGAATATGTATATATTCATAATTATAGTTGATTTAGAAATATGCATGTAAATATACAGTTCACAGTACACACACATTATGTAAACAGACTTATTTTGGATGCGATTAATCGATTTGACA
Organism: Acrossocheilus fasciatus; assembly: GCA_036784905.1. NCBI lineage: Eukaryota > Metazoa > Chordata > Actinopteri > Cypriniformes > Cyprinidae > Acrossocheilus > Acrossocheilus fasciatus. The sequence continues at coordinate 33,656,488 of CM071953.1, forward strand.
GCACTAGTGTGTGTATATGTGAAAGTGAGTGTATGTGTAAGTTTTTGTATAATTTGAATTGCATTTAAAATGTGTATAAAATAAAAATAATTGATGTAATTTAAAATTATTTTAAGATAACTAACTTTATAAATATTACTAAAAATTACATATTTTTAATTAAATTATTTAATAATTAAATAAAAAAAATAAAGAACTCATTTTATTATACTTAATTTATTTTGTATACTATTAAAATATAATTTACATAACTTTTTTTTTTAATGTATACACTTAAATAACATTTTAAATATTACAAAAATGTAAAAAAAAAAAAGGGCAGACAGATCATTTTCTTAAATATTCTAAACATAATAAATAAAAATATTTAAATTTTTTAATTAACAAACTTCTAACAAGCATTTTAGAAGACAAGTGTATAATTATTCTAAAAGAGATTCTGTTTGTGAATAAGAAGTGACTTGAGAGCAAGAGAAAAGATCAAAAACAGTTATTTATCTATTTTTTTTTTTTTAAGTCATGCTCTGAAAGCTTTATTGGTTGTTGTTACAAAATCAGTTGCTATTTAAGCATTTTAATTGGGCAACAAATTTCTCTTTAAAAATTCTAAGTTTTAACATTCAAAGTGAACACTACTAATCTGTGGTGTCAGAAACCCAAGGCTGATTCAAAATTTATCTAAAAAGTAGGAAAACATTCATTAACATCACATACAAAAATCCACTTGATGAAGCTCATGGTCAGATTTGTTAGTTTTCTATCACTGATAGATATTTTGAAGAAGTTTTAAAGCTCAAAATACCCCACATGGAAGAATCTCCCATATACGGTGTATGAAATATAATGCGCTGATGTTCATATTCTGTCAGCATTTCTGTTTTCATGCCCTGTGGCGTTCATAAGCTCTCGGGTCCCTCGTTTCCTCGCGCTCTTTACTTCCTCAGATTCGCTCTCTGTAGATTTGTAGTTCTGAGCTCAAGTAGCTGACAGCACAGATTTCCAGGTCACATTTTCTCATTGGCGTTCATGAGTCAGCGTAGTGCTGATGTTTTAGCGCACGCTCGGCCAAAGAAGGAAATGTTTAGGATTTTGATGCATTCAGCGCATTTGTGTTTGCTCTGGAGATGCATCTGTCTAAACACAGGACACAGGACTGGAGAAACAACTAACACGGTCTATTGACTGTGGGAGGGTAGCAGAGCCGCTCGGTTTGTGTTATACATTCACGTTACAGCTCTGTACTCTTATTGCAGGACAAATATTGACTCATTTGAATCTATTTTTATATCCGTTTAGGTGAAACTCTTGAGACAGGGTTCATACTGTACATAAGCGAATCGTAGCTTAAAATGCCATTAATTCTCCTCGGCTTTGAATGAGTGATTTTTGATCATTTTGTTGAACTCAGAAGAGGATGAATGTTTATGGAGGATATGGAATTTCATTATAAATTAAAAATATTTAAATGTTGTAATATTATTGCAGTGTTGAATCAGAATCAGAAAGAGCTTTATTGCCAAGTACACTGTAAAAAAAAAAAAAAAAAAGTTGAGCCAACTTAAAATTTTAAGGCAACCAGCTTCAGCAGATTTTTGAGTTTTCTCAACTTGTCGTTTTAAGTTTACACAACAAAAATATGAGAATCTCCCACAAAAATAAGTTGAGCAAACTCAAAAATCTGCTGAAGCTGGTAAAAAATTAAGTTCGCTCAACCTTTTTATTTATTTATTTTTTTAACAGTGTATGCTTGCGCATACAACAAATTTGTTTTAGTGCCATAAGCTTCCGGTACACCGAGACGACAACAACAACAACACAGACAATAAAAAATAAAAAATACACATGTAAATATAAATAGACAAAAATGTAAAAATAAATAAATTGTATGTACAGTTGTGCTATAGATGATAGAATGGAATAGAATAGAATGAGATGCAGGGATGTGCTAGGATGGAGGTGGTAACAAATAAATATAAGGTTATTGCACATTTTTATTGCATAATGTGGGAACATTTAACTGTTCATAAGGTAGATTGCCTGAGGGAAGAAACTGTTCTTGTGCCTGGCAAATGTTGTAATATTATTACTATATTATATAAAGCACTTTGAATTACCATGAAATGTGCTATATAAATAAACTTGCCTTTCCTTGCCTAATAATATTCCATCTAAATCTGTAAAAACATCAAGACAATAAATCTGGTCAAATTTCAACAGCAAAATTTAGTATTAATATTAAATATATTATTTCTCTTCTAAAACTGTAAAAATATGAATAAACAAGTTAGAGACTGTAACAACATTTTATGAGTGAACAGTCAAGGTCAAATTTCACCCTCCACAAAATGTAAACAAAAAGAAGCACATATATTTTGTTATAACAAATGAGAAGTTGTAGACAAATCCGGTTCATAGTGCAGTACTGTATCTTCTGTTCTGAGTTTTTTCCTCGTCTTGTGTTTTGCTCCGTGTGGTTTGTGAGAGCAGGAGTGCAGCTCTGGCCTGTGGGGAAAAACGGCCGTGCAGCCAAATCTCAACAGGATCAATACTGCAATTTTCTGCTGGATCAGCCGCTGACACTCAGAGCTCAGCGCTGCTTATTAATGTCTGTGTGTGTGTCAGCGAACACCCGACTGCATCCGCAGGAACCCACCTCACCAAATTACACATTCATATGAACTACAAATCAGACTAATGGTGGCATAACTACTTTGTCTAGTCAGCTAGGGACGTCTAGTAATGCAATGCGGGTTCAGTCATCTTTGGTCTTTTACAGTAAAAATATTGAAATGTTTGGACTATATACAGATAAATTTACTTAATATGCCAGTGGTTTATGAAACCAAGTCATATAAACAACAACAAAAAAGATTTGGCCAAAATTTGATTATAAACAAACATGGCAATAATAATAATAAATAACAACAATAGTAATAGTTAAAATAGTAATGATAAACATAATAATAATAATAATAATAATAATAACAACAACAACAATAATAATAATAATAATAATAGTAGTAACAGCAGGTTTGTTTATTTATTTTTTTCTTTCCCTGCTGCTGTACAAACAAGTAAAGCCTGATTAAATGATTTCATTTATTTACTTTAATTGCTATTTTGAATTGCTATATTTCGACATCTGATTTGCTATGGTTAAACCTGTTTATTCATGCCATTTCAATTCAATTCCTGCATAAAGTCCAACATTTTTGCAGATGTTCAGATGTTACAAACAGACGTCTTGTATGTGTATATAGATTAGATTAGGTTTGAACAGTTTTTTTTTTTTTTTTTTAAACCGCTTTAAAGATGAATTTTCATATGCTCTCAGTCCAACAGTCACTTGTTGCGTGCTAAAGCACCGAATCTGTGCTGCTACTAACAATATCAAAGCTAAACAAATGGAAATTGTAGATAATGCTTGACTAATTGTCCTGATTCATCTGTAAATCAGCACATGCACGGCTCCACTCCAGCAGCTCCTGTCAAACTCTCTCTGCTGGCTCTAGTCAGTCATCAGTCGGACATTTTGGAGCAACTCTGCATCATCCTGAATGCGTAATTGAATCTCATTTCATTTGGACGCTTTCCAAGAGAGATTGACACATATTTGGACATGCTCTTCAAATCTAATCATGTCTCTGGCTGCGTGGAGCTCCGTTGTGTCCGCGGCCGTGCGTTCGTCCCTGCCAGCCGTCGCTCTTCAGCCAATTTGATCGAATTACTCAGAAAACGCTGCAATTACAGTCTTCTTCAGAGATTAGTTTCCTCCAAACAGGCCTGAACAGCGGCGCTGCTCTCAATGACAACACAGGACGCTTTCCACACCGGCCATTATGCACGGGACGCTCATGTTGTGTTTCTGACACTGAGTGCTTAACTAGGATTTAATGCATTCAATATTGACATGTATAGCATTGCATATCATATTGTTTGGTACTAATCAGCTAAACCTGTACTGAGCCGTCGTGCTGTGCATCGCAGACTACCTCACAATATGATGCACATGGCAATGCATTTCAAGATTTAGCGAATCATCTCGTGCTTTGTTTGCGTTCGTCTTTTAAGATGTTTATGATTATTGAAACTTCTTAATTAGCAAATTATGTGAATAATAGAATCATTCAAAGGGTTAAGGCCAATCCCATTCCTTTTAAAAGAGGTTAATTCTTTTACTCAGCAAGGCTGCATTAAATTGATCAAAGTGACCATAAAGACACTTATAATTTTACAAAATGTTTGTTTAAAAACATAAAATCATGTTTTTATTATTATTATAAAATTGTATGAATGATTAACACATGCACAATCATTTAAAGGTTTAGGGTCAGTATTATTTTTCTAAATAAATTAATGCTTTAATCAAGAAGGATTGATCAAATTTATAATGTTAGCGAAGACTTCTATTTCAAATAAATGCTGTTCTTTTGATCTTTGTGTTCATCTGTGAATCCTGTAAAATAAAATGCATCACAGTTTCCACAAACATATTGTGCAGCACAACTGTTTTCAACATTGATAATAATCAGAAATGTTTCTTGAGCAGCAAATCAGTATATTAGAGTGATTTCTGAAGATCATGTGACACTGAAGACTGCAGTAATGATGCTGAATTGATCACAGGAATAAATTATATTTTACAATATATTCACATAGAAAACACTTATTTTAAATTGTAATAATATTTCACAGATTTTATTGCATCTTTGATCAAATTAATGCAGCCTTGGTGAGCAGAAGAGTCGTCTTTCAACCAGTAGTCCATTAAAGTCCAGTAATTAAAACAATTAAAACATTTTACCGACCCTAAACCCTAGATAAAAAAAAGAAATAAATAAAAACTTTAAAAGAGACTACAATTACCTAAATTAAAAAATAAAAAAGCCCAAAGGATTATCAATACAGTATCATTAGAAAAAGAAAGGCAAGAAATTGAAATGTGATTAAATCAGCACAACCCTACTAACCAGTTTAACCCACACAGTTCGCATCAGTCCAGCAGGGTTTTAAAAGTCTAATTTATTTTATGGATCGCAGCTTTGTGCAGAACTAGAGCAGGGATCCAGGCGATGTGAGAAAGCGAGCTCTGGATGCTTCTGTAGCCTCTATCTTTCATCTGCACCTCCTCTCAGAGTCACTAACAGACACTGCAGCTCCCAGAGCGACTCTAGCATTACCGGCCCCTGCTGCTAATGCTTTCAGGGGCCACAAAAGACACGTCCACAGCTCTATCCTTCAGCCAATGATCACATTATGGAGAAAGAGGACCACCGAGTGACTAAGCAGGGTCGGCCAAGGTGATGTTTTGTCTTGTGGGCATCGCAAGCAGATGCCGAACATCTGATGCTGAAAGAGAAACCTGGGTTTGGTATCACAGAGAGCCAGCGCTTTGTTGCTCTGTTGAGGTTTAATGCACTTAGTGGAATTGTGAATGTGGGGCACGCAAACTCTGGATGTGCCAACCGTGCAGCGGCCCACAGTTCCTCACGGATTAATCAAAGACAGACACACACTCATGGGCCAGCTTTAAAACTACAAGCTGTTGTGATGCATGCATTTCTGTTTCCGGCCACAATAACGAAAATATTGCGCTTTTGATGACAAATCAAATGCTGTTGCTACAAATGAACTTTCTGAGAGGCAGATGCTTGTATTTAAATTGCATTTAAATGATGCGTCTGATAATGAACAAGCTGAACATTTATGACTTCATATTTCACGCACGTCATTTTAATTGAGTTACTGCATGTGGGACAGATCAGATACATTTGTGAAATTGCTCACAGTAGCATAACATTTTTCTACACTTTGCAAGTACAGTATTCACAAGAAATGTGTCATGTGACGGCCATTAATATTAGTATTGCAATTTTAGAGTTGAACTGTAAAATAATCGCTACATTATTTCTTAAATGTTTGTATGTGAAATATTACAATAGTAATTTCTTATTTTTGTCAGATTTCTTAATTTCTTAAATACTCAATTTGTGAGTAAAAATTACAGTAGCTATTTCCTGTTTTGTTCAATATTTTTATTAATAATAATTATTTGATATTATTATTATTATTATTATTATTATTATATTTTTTATAATTAGGTGCACTAAATTATAGGATTAAACAATATTAATATTATTATTATTATTATTATTATTATTATTATTATTACAATTTTACTGTGAAATACTACAGTAATATTTAATATTGTTTAATCCTATAATTTAGTGCACCTAATTATAAAAAATATAATAATAGTAATGATAATAATAATAATAATAATAATAATAATAATAATAATAATAATAATATTATCATCAATATTATCCAGTTTAGGACAACTAAATTATAAAATTTAAATATAAAATCCTTTTTTTTATTTAAAGTGAAATACTACAATAGTAATATTTTTTTATTTTTTTATTTAGCACAACAACAACAATAATAATAATTGTACTAAGTCTTTCTACTTTGAAATTTCATGTTTAATTTAATTCAGTGTGTTACTGGCCGTTTCTTTGTAATTATTTGTGAAAGTTACTGGCAATTTCTGGGTGTAAATAGTTTCTACACCAAATCTGTCTAACTGATCACTTTCTCTGGCTAATATAAATATCAGTGATTGGCAGAAACAATTCATATTTTGCATTTTTCATTTATTGCACACCTGCTGCATTTGTGTTTGGCCCCCAATATGACAAAAAGCAGAATCTAGAAGCATTTTTGGCGGCTCATCTCATCCCTGAGCTATCCGTGTGCGAGCTCAGAGTTGTGTCTCTGGTCAGCGCTGTCACAGACGGCGTGTTTGGACTCTTGCAGGAAGCCACTCTGCCCTTGTTTACTGGTTTCTCTTCCTCGAGCTGCACCCTGGTGTCTCGCAGACAGAGGCCTGCTGGAGTTTGGCCCGCTTGCTTGTTGAAGCGCAAACAGAGCTGAGAGTGTTGACAGAACCTGTCCAGATCTGTGTGTGTTTGTGGGACGTGGGATGAAGGTTGAGTTTTGTTAACACTGTTTCTGCTACTCTATAGCCTGTCATGCCAAGTACATGCTGCAGTTCGTCTCTTTGGATCGCTGTGAGTGTTTTTAAATGTTAGGATTTGAATCGTGTGTTCAAGATCTCGCATTTGGAGAGACTAAATGGAATATTGTTTCTTCTAGATTTCTTATAAAACTCATTGACCTTGGGTAATCTGTATGTTTGAGTGAAATATTGAGTGATTTTAAGTGTTTGATAGGATTTTGAAAAGATGGTGTTGCACAGGTAATTGGATGGAAGGGATTGAAAAGATTAACAGATTTGTGACATTTTATTTCTTTTTTTATGCACATGAATCATGGAAAAACTTTTTAAACCAATTTAATTTAGACTTTAGTCCTTTTTAAAAAAAAAAAAAAAAAAAGTAACCCTTTATTTTATTCTATTTTTTTTTTCATTTTATATTTGATTTATAGCATACACTTAATTCATTTTTAACCCTTTTAATTTATAATTTAACCCTTTTTTATTATATATATTTATGAATTATTTTTAGATTTTATTTATAACATGCACTTATAATGGACAAATTTAATTTTGACTTAAATCTTTTTATACTTCAATCCTTAATTTTATTCTATTTATTTTGTTATTTTTATTTTGTTTGATTTCATCATTTATAAAATGCACTGATAAACCATATACAAAAAATTACTTTAACCTTTTGTTCTATTTTATTTGTGTTATATTTGAATTGTTTTATTTAGCTTTATTTATAACATGCACTGATAAATCATTACAAAAATTTAATTTTGACTTTAACCATTTTTCATTTTATATTTTAACCCTTTGTTGGGCACTCTTTGGGTCAGTATCAGCAAACAGTATTTATTTATTTTTCAAAGGACTCAGTGGTTTATTTTTTTTTTTTAGTCTTTATCTATTAAAAGATAGAGATGAACATTAACTGGAAAAACAATTCTGCTTTGATGACATCCATCACTTACATGGGAAAAAAAGGGTTTTCCTTTAAAACACATCATCACAATCATGTTTTAAAGGAGTCATATAATGCGATTTCAAGTTTTCTTTTCTCTTTGGAGAGTTACAAGCTGTTCATGCATAGATGAGATCCCTGAAGTTGCAAAGACTAAACTCTCAAAACCAAAGAGATATTCTTTATAAAAGTTAAGAATCGACCACGCCCACCTAAAACGGCTCATTCAAACACACCCCACATGTCTACCTCACGGTGTGGGAAGATTTGCAAAACACCGCCCAAACGTTTACGCAAAGAAAAGGGCCGTGATTTTTATTCTCGCTGTAGTGTTTTTGCTGCTGGCGCCATGTCCTGGAGACGCTGTGTTTCGTTGTGAAAGCGAAACTACTTTGTTTGGGCTTCCAAAAGAGGACACAACTAGAAATCAGTGGTTAAGTTGTATTTACAACACTGTTCCAGACACAACACAAATATTAGAGTGTGTGCAGCGTATTTCATGGAGAACCTGGGAGAGTAGCTGCCAGCTGTGCACAAAGACTGTTTCTATAAAGTGGGGCAATTCCAACTTTGCGAGGACAGGCTGGTGCTTCTGACTCACAGCCTGTAAGTATGTTTTCATATTTAAAGAATTTGCCACTGACTATTCACGCGCGAGTTTTGAGCTGTGTAGAGTAGTGCTTGTTGTTTGTCGTTTCTCCAATCACAAATGCAGACATGGTAATGTTTACAAAAAAAACAGTATACATCATTATAATCAGTAATCATGTCCCCACTGGGTGCAACAAATGCCTCGTTTATAATGGGATTTATTGTTTTTGTGTCGTCACGCCGGGTCACGGCATCACAATACGGTAAGGGGCGTAACATTTCCGTCACACGCTTGAGGTGTTCGGCCAATCACAACACACTGGATAGCTGGCCAATCAGAGCACCGCTCGCTTCTCAGAACGATGAGCTTTGTAAAAATCGGCGCGTTTCAGAAAGGTGGGGCATAGAGGAGCACCAATAATGTACAGTATGTGCAAAACAATGTGTGTTTTGAACCTTAAACCGCATAAACATATTGCATTACACCAAATACACAAAATATTTTTTTTAGCAATGTCATATGACCCCTTTAATGAGAAGAGTTCTGCCTGATTGTGTGTAAATGAGTGATGTAAACGCAGTAGTGTATGTTGAGTCTGAGAGGAGACTGTGCTGCAGGTGTCCTTCTGCTGTCTGGAGGTCAGTTGGGGAGGATTGGGGTTTTATGTGTTTGTGTTAAAGTGTGTGTGTGTGTGTGTGCGGGAGTCTCATAAATGCAGGACAAATAGAGAACGGCCGCTGGAGAGAAAGGACGAGGACGGTGAGCGCTGCAATAATATTTTCACAGGGGAGATTGACGGCTGCTCTCTTCCCTCGACACGGATGGAGCATTGACACTCGTTCTGTCTCTAATAACTCAGCATCGAGACTGAATAGAGAACAAATCTCACGTTTCTCATCTCGGATCTCAAGAATGTCTCAAATTGTTTAAATTTGCAAAATCAGAGATATGAGCTCAAATATTTCTCGTCAAATGATCTGAGCTGCTCTACATGTTCATTTTGCAGCTCTATACTTGTACTGTACAGAGAGTACGATAAATTATAATTTATAAAAATTTATATTTTTATTATAAAACAATAAACAGTCAAGTCACTGTTTACTGTTAAATTTAAATGTTATGTTTAATTTAATTTCAATGTTATGAATTATCATTATAAAATAAAAATTTGGTTAGCATGTTTTCTACATTGTTTTCTGTCAAATTAAGGAATAATTCATACGATTATTTGAAATATTACTTTAATTTAGAAGATGATTTTTTTTGTATAAAATAAATATTTTACTGTAAAGTCAAGGCATGTTTTTCTGCACTGTTTTCTATCAAATTAAGGAATAATAATCAATAATTAAATATTTGTATGATTTATTATGAAAATGAATGTTTTATTATAAAATAATAAACAGCCAAGGCATGTTTTCACCACTGTTTTCTGTTAAATTACGGAAGAATAATTTATTATATATATATATATATATATATATATATATATATATATATATATATATATATATATATATATATATATATAGCAAAATAACTAATGTTTTATCAACTGTTTTCCACTAAATGAAGGAAAATATTATTTTATGAATTATTTAAATAAAAGAAACAAATTTAGATACATATATAATTAAAATTATGTTAGTATATTAACAATTCTATATCATAACTGCAGTCCATTATTTTCTGAATATCTTGCCCTGTAGCTCTTTTTTTTTTGCATGCAATATTCAAACTTGCCATGACGGCATCAGAGAACGTTTTAGGAGAAACGTCTGAGATGAAGTTGATTGTTGGACTTGAGCAATTGTGATTCTTCATCTTGTAAACATGAAGATGTTCTTGTGGGTTCACCCTGATGTCAGTTCTGGGTTTTAAGGACAAAGCTCTGGTGCTGCGACTGAAAGAAAAGCAGCTTTCAGGATCCAGATGAAGATCCTGCAGGCAGACAGAAAGCCATTGTGTTTGATCTGCTGCTCGAAGAGAAAACAGCGTGATGGGGGATGTTTTTAAGCCCCGAGAGCCGACAGTCCTGTTACTGGTGCAGTGAATGGCTGGGAGGCAGCGGGATGGGACGGGATGGTTTGAATGGGAACACTGGTGCTGTGTTTTTGGAGACGGAGCTTTTGTTGAGGCGTCTGGTTCAAGGACAGGAATGTGGAGGGGAGGCGGGGTTTGACCTGTCAATCAAGCGTGTCTGTGAATCAGTTAGACAGACAGTCTCTCAGTGAATGCGTGTCAGCTCGTCCTTCCATTCATTATCCAGCTCCATGAACATATAAACTGTCAACATAACATACAATCCATTAGTCTGAATGATTTCCTCAAGGAGATCTCATGAAAAAGCCTTTCTTCTGTGAATCATGAAAGAGTTGTTTTGATTCATGCTCATGATGCTTTTTCCATAGCAGGGGCTTGTGCAATATAGATAAAAATAGATAAAAAAATTTTAGACTTTTGACAATATTTTACATAGACCTATATCAATATCTGTATATTTATTTAAAATAATACAACCATCATTTTTAGTCAAGTGTTAACATTAAAAAATATTTATATAGTTAAGAATCTAGTCTTAAAAAAATCTAGGCATTTTTTTTCTACACTTTTTTTTTTTTTTTTTTTTCCTACTAAACAAACAAATAAAAAATTAGAAAGTACATTTATAAAATATTATCAAATAATAAATAATATTGGGCATGTTACTGTTTCCTGTCAATAGAGGTACAAATTATATATTATAAAATAAATGTGCTGTTATGAAATAATAAAAACTGCACAGGAAAAATTTATTAAATAATTTTGTTATTATTAAGTTAGTATTGTTTGATATCAAGGCATGTTTTCTACACTGTTTTCTATTAAACTGCAGAAGAATAATTTATGAAATCTATAACATTTATTTTCAACAGTCTAGGCATGTTTTCTACAATGTCTTCTATTCAATTTAATAAGAAGAATTTTAATGAAGAATGATTAATACAATAAGTTTTATATAATATATTTGTATATTTTATATACTTCATATGATTAAATAACTTATTGTATATCTGTATATTAATTGTATGTTGTAATTGTAGTCCATACAGCTTGTTTGATTTTATTTCAAGTCCTCTGAAGTCAAATTTAAGGCATTATTCTGTGAATATCTTGCCCTGTAGCTCTTAAATCTGATTTCTATTTTCAAATGTTCAAACTTGTCGTGTTCAGAGCATATTTGCAGAGACCTGAGAGCAAATCGTGACAGAATATTCATTTTCGGTGAGTTGTATGTAGCGTCATTGGTTGAGACTTGAAGGCTGGAGTGTGTTACATGTGAGACGTCTCCCAGCGTTCACTCTGTTTCTGCCCATCTGACACTCTCAGCTCAACTGCCAGCAAAAACAGACTGCGTTTCTTTTTCAGTTTCATAACAGAAAGTAGATGCTAATCAAGTTCTGATGTTTTCATATTTGTCAGTCTTTTCTTGTCTGTTGTGTACAGAGTCATTGTTTCTTTCTTTGAGTCTGACGCTTCTAGCTCTTCTCATTCCTGAGGTGAAGAAATTGATTTTTCGTTGATAACTTATGAAGCTTTGCACACCGAGCTACCTTAGCTGTGATTTATATCACACAAATTCCCATGAAGCATTGCAAATGATGTCAGTGCCAATACACTCACATCATCAATACACAATACGTATTTTGTAAAAATCTTGAAATATTTTGTGCTTAAAGTTTGCTTCAGTAGTTCATTTCCTCATAATGCTTTTAAGTTCAAGCTGCAATTGAACTCAATTACAAATTTTCTGTGTGTGCTTCAAATCAAAATCGTTTCAAGGCTGTTTGGCTCAAATTTAAATACTTTTTTATTTTTTTTGAAGACTTGACTTGCACCCAGATAATGCTTATAATTAATGGTAATGTGTTTGTCAACACAAAAATGACTCATCATTTTGAGTCATGCATAAACATAACAAAAAATAAATAAATAAGACTAGACTTATATATATTAGATGGATGGATAGATAGATAGATAGATAGATAGATAGATAGATAGATAGATAGATAGATAGATAGATAGATAGATAGATAGATAGATAGATAGATAGATAGATAGATAGATAGATAGATAGATAGATAGATAGATAGATAGATAGATTTAAAAGTCTAGTTAAAATAATCAAGGCATGTTTTCCTCTAAATTAATGGATAGCTCAGAAAATAATATTCGATATTAATGCTAACAATATAATTGTTTTCCACTAAATAATTTATACAATTATATTATCAAAGTATGGTTTTTTTTTACCTTTTGTTCACTAAAAAAATAATTTTTAAAAAGTTATGAAAAATATGAAATATTATTTATCAAACCATTTTTTTTAATAATAGAAGGAAGTTTTCTTTCAATAGAAGAAATGGATTCATAAAATGAATTATATATAAAATGAATTCACAATTTAAAAAATAAGTGTTTTATCATAAAAGTCAAGGCAACACAAAACTGACATGGGCTCGACCGATAGCATATGTTGGGGGCGGGGCTATCATTTAGTCCAGCCAATGGCAGATGAGGAGAGTGTTGAAGCGCTCATTATTTCTTCAGTTGTGTTTGGTCTTGCAGACAAACATTAGTCAGTGTCTTTTAAGGATCTGCACTCTTTTTTCCCAGGCTTATGCATTATTGAAGCTCCGTCTCCGTCTCGTTCAAGGCCTCTTTAGTGAGATGTTTCTGGCAGTCTGTCAGGATCTCCCAGCGGACTCTTCGTTCCCAGTGTTGAGATGGTTTCTGATTTACTGTAATCTTTCAGAGAGCACACAGAAGGTGAGGCTAGTGTACTCCTCCAGTAGCTCACAGTGAGTCCAGCAGCCGCTGTGTTACTGTATCGTCTGATGATCACTGCTAACGAGCGCTGGAAAAGTTTCAAGTTAAGAAAGAGATAAAAAGATCCCTGATGAAGCAGATCGTCTTAAATTCGACAAGCCATTCACAGCCTGTCTTTTCTAAAGATTCTGTGAAAATGTGGTAAAAGAATCTGTGGATTTACAGAACTTAAATTGACACTAAAAATCATATTTCATTACTGAAAGAATGTTAAAGTGCCCCTATTATGGATTATGAAAGGTTGATATTTTGGTTTTGGGAGTCCCCAACAACAGGTTGACATGCATGCAAGGTCAAAAAACCCTTTCATTTTCCTATAATATGCATTTGTTTTTACCTTATTTGGTCAACGACTCCCAAACGATTCGCTCAATGATTCGTTTTTCCAAACCCCTCCTTTGCGTGACGCTAATCTGCGGTGATTGGTCCGATTGGTCGATTTCATTTAAAGCAGTGATTGTGAGCAGTGCTGATTTGTGTACAGCCGTTACCAGGGAAACAGTGGGCGGGCAATATGCTAATGTTTCATGTTGACGTCAACGTGAAACGGCTTAAGATTCGTTTTAAAAACGGCTCATTTCAAGAGTCGACTCTTTCTTTTGAGAGACAATAACTTTATACACGGTGCACTTTCAGATTTAAAACTTTGCAGGATGTTTTCATTCACTTAGAGCTGCGTTACACACTGCATGAAAGGTATTTTTCAAAAATCCATAATAGGGTCACTTTAATACACTATGGCCCAGTTTCATAGACTTAAGCCAGGACTAGGCCTTAGTTAAATTAAATTATTTAAGCAGATTTTACAAAAATGCCTTTAGAAGAAAACGTGTGCGTTTATTATTATTATTGTGCACAGAAAATCCTATGAATGTCAATTTACCTTTTTTATTGTAAATTATTATAAATTTTAGTCATTTTTATCTCTGTAAACAGTCTTCCATGGCTATCAAACCTGTCAAGAACATGTATATTCCTATATTATTAATATTAATATATTGAATAAATTTAAGTAGTATGTAGTATTATTTAAATACAATAATGTGCAATATAAATAATTGTATTATATTCATACAATACATATTTTATGTATTATATTAACTTAATATTATATTTAATAATATTATAATATATTTTTAATGTATTAATTAAATTACATATATATATATATATTTTAATGTGTTAACAGGTTTTTAATCAGATTTTTTTTATTTATTTATTTATTTTTTTTTAAACTATCAAAATGAAAAAAATTTTTACGGTGTAGTTAAATGGACCGGTCATATCAATGACTCTTGTGATCACACATGCATCTGACTTGCAAATCATGGTTGATGAGAGAGAAAAGCCTTGAATGTCTGTAGGTTTGCACGTGTTAGTCTGGTTGTTGTCTGCAGTCATCTTTGCAGACAGCGGCGATTGACACTTTATTATAAGAGCAGTGTTTCTGCTGACAGACGGCTCTTATTCCTCACGACTCACTCTTAACGGTACATCCTCTTAAAGTGCTTCTCTTTAATGTGATTTTATTCATTCTGTTTGAGTTTAATTTTCTCGCCTCTTCTATCCAGTCCTGTTCTCTCACAATGACTTTGGACTGTCAACAGAAAGTCTGGTTCTCGTTACATTTATTCTGTCCGAGATTCGCTCACTTAGACAGGACGAGACGTTTGATTGACAGGTCCGTTCATGAGCGGAATGCTAAAGACCTGTGCAAACTTATTCCTGCTAAATTCAGTCAGATTTCACCTGCCAGTTTTAGTCTTGGCATTTTTATCTTTAAAAACAGTATTCTGTGACGTTCCAACCTAAGATCATATTCCTCCATATAATAATATATAATGAAAAAAAAGAAATGAAAATATAGTTATATTAAAATAAAATAGTGTATATATAATTGTATTATTTTATATATATATTTAAATGTAATTATTAGGAATTTAATTTAAAATTACATTTATGTATTTAAATGTCTAATTTAAATAATTGTATTTTATTTGCACACTACACTTTTTAATTGTTGTAAACATTTACATTTAATGTATAATATAAGTGTGTGTGTGTGTATATATATATATATATATATATATATATATATATATATATATATATTTATATATATATTTTTTTTTTTTTAATTATTTTTTATTTTTTTATGTATGTAGATAAATGTGCATTGTAATAGTATTTTATCAAGTGCAATAATCATATAGGCCTATATGTTAGTGTTGTAATTGTAGACTAAATTTAAATATTATAAAACTTATATACATTTTGAACTTATTTAATTTATATATTTTCAATATAAATGTATGTAGTATTTGTTTCAATTTTATGCTGTGTTAAGTATTATAATCATATTGCAATTACAATTCCAGTAATGAGAAAATTAGGGAAAAATGAAATGTATTACAACAATGAGAATTTGTGGGGGAAATATGCTTAATTGGCATCAAAATGCTGCAAAAAGTGCAAAATTATAATTTCATATTTCAACTTTTTAAATCCTGGTCCTTCACCTGAAGGCTTTGAGGTGTTGAGAAGTGAAGGTGGCGAGAGTTTTTCTCTCGTTGTGGACTGTGAAGCAGCTGCGGCGTCTCTCTGGATGAATTCTCCTGCTTCAGAAGATGCTGTTAAATCATGCTGTCATACGCAGCGGTGCTGATGAACACACTTCCATCCACAGCAGACACCACAGTAACACCACAG
The DNA here is from genome assembly GCA_036784905.1 of Acrossocheilus fasciatus. Taxonomy (NCBI): domain Eukaryota; kingdom Metazoa; phylum Chordata; class Actinopteri; order Cypriniformes; family Cyprinidae; genus Acrossocheilus; species Acrossocheilus fasciatus. The sequence goes on from CM071953.1 coordinate 33,672,631, forward strand.
TCTGCTGATGCACAGCGTTTACCACACAAACACATTCACACAGAAGGAATCATCTTAGAACTGGTTTTATTAAAAACAAATTAAACTTAATCAATGTTATATTTTAGTTTTCACTTTAATTTTAGTTGACCTTTTAGCAATTTTGGTGTCTTTTTGTTATTTTTAGTGTGTGTGTGTGTGTGTGTGTAAAAGACAAAAACACACATCAAAATAACAAAATTACTAGAACTTTAACTGAAAAATTACAACATATATAAATATGATAACAATTATTTATAAAATTAAATATCAAAATATCAAAAATAAAAAACAAAATTACTAGAACTTAACTAAAATAAAAATATTTTTTAAACTTATATAAGTGTGTATATATATGTATGTGTGTATGTATGTGTATATATATATATATATATATATATATATATATATATATATATATATATATATATATATATATATATATATATATAATATTTATTATTATTATTTTATTTTTTTATTATGTATTATTTATGTTCTTAAAGTTAAATTTAAATTTTAGTTAAAGTTCTAATAATTTTTGTTTGTGTTTTTTTTTTTTCTTTTTAGTAGTTCAGCAGATTCAAAGTCATGTGAAATATCTTTAGTTTTGCAGATTCTTGAAGCAGTGTTGCGTTATAGATTCAGATGTCGTGCGTGAGAGATGAGCACTGATCCAGGAGCAGCTGCTTTACTGGAGTTATTAACGTTGATTTGTTTAGTGACTGCCGTATGTTCAGCTTCACCTGCGTGTTCAGGTTGATCTCAGGAGGATGCTGGGATACAGAGGCTCACTTTGTCATTGTAGGTGATTTTGAGGTGTTAGTTTTCTCTGGTCAGTGCACAAACAAATATACAACACGCATATATCATGTTTGTCCCGGGTGTATTGGAACGCAGACGAGCAGAGGGTCATGGTGAAGGACGCCGTGTGTGTTTGATGCATGATACTACTGTTGGGCAATTTATGGGATTTGTTTATTTTGTTGTTGTTTTAAGTGTGGATTTTTTTGCATTTAACTTAATGGCTCAATTTTGGGTCATTCATTTGAGTTAAAGGGGTGGTTGATTGCTATTTCACTTTTTAACATTAGTGTGTAATGTTGCTGTTTGAGCATAAACAACATCTGCAAAGTTACGAAGCTGAAAGTTCAATGTAAACAGAGATATTGTCTTTTAAAATGGTGGCAGATTAATTCCTATAAAAACGGCTCGTAGGGACTACGAGTTACTTACCGGGTTTTTTACGTTACAACCCCAGATAAACCCCGCCCTCGGGAACACACAGCAAAGGGGGCGGGGCCATGCTGCGCTGCTTTAGAGAAGAGGAAGAGAAAACTAGGGGTGCACGTTAAAATCTATTCATATATGAATTGTGATTCTGTCTTCTAACGATTCTAATGGATTCACAAGTTTCAAAATCAATGTTCTAACACTATAAAAACTGATAAGTTGACTTAACTTAAAAAAATTGAGGAAACCCGTTGCCTCAAAATTAAGTAAATAATAATTAAAAAAAAAAAAAAAAAAGGTTAAGTGAACTTGACAATTCACTTCACTTTTTTTAATTATCATTTACTTAAAATTAAGGCAACGGGTTTCCTCAAGTCAACTTAGCACTTTTTACAGTGCAGTTGCTGTGCTTTAATCAGGATAAAACCGTATATTAGAAGCTAACATAAGCAGTAGCATTTACAAATGACAGCGTATCTAAAAGTATGAGACGACAATGAACAAAAAACATACCATTAAAAGCCGTGCTTGCACAGGTTCTGCACGATCCTCTTCACTAATATCCTTTTTAAAAAAACCAAGCATGAACACGTTAGACTGCACCCAATAAACACAATCAAGCTTAGAAAAATTCAACCACCCCTTTAGAGCTTCTTAAATTATAATGATTAACATGAGTTAAAAACAAAAGGCTCAAAGAATTAAATTATTTTTAATGTTGTATATTTATTTTTATTTTGATGCATGTTTAAATACTAAAGAATAATCTGAGGTACTTTTTTAAAATTATAATTTTGTAATGCAATTTAAAAATATTTTTTTAATTTTAATATTGTATATTTATTTTATTTATTTATTTATTTTTTGAATTATGATTTATGTAATGCAAGTTAAAAACTCAAAGAATTAAAAAATAAAATAATTTTTATTTTAATGTTTTATATTGATAATGTTTTATATTTTATTTTTACTTCATTTTATTCATGCATATACTGAGGAAATAATTTGAATAACAATTTACAGAACTTTTTTAATTGATTACAACTTTTTTTTATTTAGCCGAAAATGGTTCGTATGTGTGTAACTGTGTGATCGTTTAAAAAAAAAAAATAAAAAATAAAAAATATGGAATTTATTCTGGTTTGATGAATCTCCTCTTAATCCATTGTGAAATTGATTAAATAATTTTACTTTTGTGAAGTTGCTTGGCAAACACAAATCGGTTTGTGTCCTGCTCTGTGCTTTCACATTACTCCTTGTTTCTGTATCACCCCTTCACAGAGCAGGTCAACCATGATCCCGCAGACACAGAGAGCATGCTGTGCTGTAGTGCATGAGAATGAGCCCCACGACGGAGCTCCATGCTGAGGCCTGCTGCTGCTGTTACTGAGCGGTTCTGTGTGGCTCCAGCATGAATCAGCATCAGTGCTGCATTCATGAAACGTCCTGCTCCGCTCACACAGACTCCGGCCTCACATCACATCTCAGCTCAGTACGAGTGGATCTGTGTGCTGCTGCGGTAAAGACTCATGGAAAAGAGAAAACACTTTACGAGTTTTCTTCTTTTCCACAGGCCGTATTCCACACTTCTGTAGCATTTTGTATTTTCGCTGCAGTCTGCTTATAATCTAACTCAGTGTTTCTAACACCAAAAAAAAAGAGAAATAGTAAAATTTAATTTCTCACTACCGTTTTCTGCCCTCGCTCTGATTCTCAGAGTTAGCCAGGCTGTTTTTTCCACTGCAAATCTGTAGGATTGTGTTTATCTGTTAAACACAGCAAGTCACATGCTAAAAGACTAGATCTACCAGCTATTGGTTGGTTGACAAACAAAATGCGATTTATAGAAAGTTTAAATATGATGAAGAGCTTTTTGGGGTAATTAGGGGAATATTTGGGCCTGTGTAGATCTGCATTTTTATTTATTTTATATTATATATTATATAATTGTGTGATAATGCCTATTTTTGGGGGGGTAATTGGAATAATACATTTGGGTCTGTGTAGATTTTTTTTTTTTTTTTACATTTATTGTATTTTATGCATTCAACGAAAATGGGCCTGTGTAGAACTGAAATGGTTTATATATTATATATTTGTGAGGTAAAGCCTGTTCTGGCACTTACAAGGCTGCTGTCTACGTAGATGGTAAAGTTAAACATTGAGGCAGCTTCACAGTACATTAAATGCTGTGATTTCAGAAGAGCATGTAAATTCTTGCTTTCCCTGATATAACGCGAGTGCTTGCTGTTGGTTGGGGGAGGATCGGTGTGTTGTAATCCGTGTTCAGATGCAGTGGATGTTGCGTAATGGAGCGCAGATGTAGGGCAGAGGTCAAGCGCCGCACTGAAAGCATTGGCTTTTTCACTGCATGCCTGGTGTTATTTTTATTTTTTCTCTCTGGAAATGGAAGCAGGCTGACATGCGTTTGACGCTGAAAGCAGTTGGAGTAATTCCAGTGTGGGTTGCTGCACATTGTCAGGTTTTCCCAGATAATATTTTTGTCAGGGGTCGAGACCTCCTGCGGCGTGTGCCAAATAACAGCGGCGGCTTATCGCAGTTTCTGCACGTCCCGTTAAATAAAGATGCATTGCGCTTGTCAACAGCGTTATCTGCTTTCCGAGTGAAAAATGGAGACGTGCTTGAAAGCTGACTTTAATTGTATGGAGAAAGTGTCGTCTCGATATGGTCGTCATCCTTCAGCTTTTAGGCCGCTGCGTTTCATTCAGGGCTGGTTATGTGCGGATGATGGTTAAATTGGCTGGTTTAATGAGTCCATCGCAGATGTGTTGTTTTGGTCACGTGGGTTTTTCTCTTTGTATTCAAATGCACAGCAGTAAACAAGATTTCATGTCAAGCCGAGCTGCTGCATTCATATTCATCACAGGATCATTTTACTCTGTCTTGATATCAAACACCGAACTGATGTGTTTGATTGTTAATTTGTCTGGTGTAGTCATGTTTTCTTGTTCAGACAAAGACTATTGCTGAGGCTAGACCACAACTATTAGACACACTATTTTGTTTTTCATCAGTTCGATTATATGATCAATTATTCAGTACAAAATATTAAACTCTTTTTTTTTTATTGTATAAAATTATTAATTTAATACAATAATAAATGTTTTATTAAAATGAATTTATCAATATAATATTAATTTTATATTAAATGTATTTTATATATTTTATTTTTATTGTTTTTTTTGTTTTTTTTCTTTTAGCCCTAGTGCATCCTTAGGGACATTTTGTCATTTTTAATTTTTAATTTTGGCTGTTAATGCAAAATGCAAAATGCAAAAAAAAAAAAAAAAAAAAAATTCCAAAAATGTGTATTTTTATTGGCATTTTAGTGTTTAACCTTCATTTACTTTCAAAAATCTATTTTATTCCAAAAATCTGCTTGGTTTAAAGTATATGTAAAATAGTTGTAAAAAAATAAAAATCACATAATTTTTGTCCTCGAAGTACCTCTGAGTAACTTTAAGTTAATGCACAAGAGGTTAAATAAAATATATTGCATTTTGTATTACATTTAAAAACAGATCTTTCATGCATTTTTAAATGAAATTAACTTCTTTTTCTGCTCTTGTAGTCTTAAAGCAGTCGCCACAGGTTGCATGACTTCTTCACAGAGGCTTTTAGACGAGTTTGTGTGTCTGTTATTGCTCATCATATGCAGAGAATTTTAATTGAACGCCCGCCGTCTCCAGTTCATGCAAATGAGAAGCACAAGAAAGCAAAACTAGCCTCAATGATTAGATGAATCTCTAGAAAGAGGAATAAGAGATGGAGAGAGAAAGAGAGGGAGCGCTCTTTTCTAAGGCCATGTTTTTAGTGCATCACAGAGCAGGTGAGCCACATCCAGAAGGACTTAAGACAGAAGCGATCATCATCTGGAGACTCACAGCATCAGAGCCACAAAGTTCATATCATACCCACTTAACTGCAGACAGACCGAGAGAAGGAGAGACAGCTCTGTTGTACTTACTGAAGAATAAGGAAAACACAGTTCTATGTCAGTCAGAAACCAAGAAAATAACAATTGGTTGTCTAAAACATCATTTTGAGGCTTGCATATCATAGTTTCTTACTATTTCTGCATTGTTTTATATATCCTGCACACAGATTTTCCATATGCATGAAATAACAGGATGACTTTGCCAAAATGTGCAGTAAAGCCTTTGCGGTAAAGCATCTGTGCTTCGCTGAACTGTTATTTACTGCAGCGCAATGAGAAAATGAGCTTTAGTAGCTCAGATCCACAAAGGTCAAATTAAATGAGAAGTAGCACTGTGAAAATACAATATCCACACACTCATGCACATTTCTATCCGGACATGATTAGATTTCTCAATGGAAGCCTAAACTTGTTTAAAAACAGTAGGTTATTTGCTTCATAACGAGGTTGTGCTAGAAGAACACAGATGTGTTTGTTTGGGATGAGAAGCGTGAATTTACCTGCGGGAATCTTGTCCAAGTAGGTCTTAATGTACATTAGTAACTGACATGTTTGCTTTTCCTCTTATGAAGAGCATAAGAAACTCAAATGCTGATGCTTTATTGCAATGCATCTGTCAAACGCGGCAAGAAGCTTTCCGTAGACGATACTGCTTTCCTGCCGAGCTACGAGCACTCGCAGCGGGCGGTAAGACTGAAATCTGTCTGATCTGGGAGTTATTATACAATTACTGTTTGCATTTCATGTCAGAGTCTGTTCTGCCTCTGCTGTCTGAGGCGCTGTTCACACAGAATGCGTTTTTCCATTCCAGTGCACTACATATTTCGGGACATTCTAAAACACTTAGCATGAAAAACACTTAATGCATTAAAACTGTGTTTTTAAAAGACCAAACTCAGTAAACATATTATTAATAAAGCATACTATGTACAGACAAGCAGATATGAACCTATAATACGAAAGCAATGTGTTTAATTAACATGGCCAAACTCAGTCATAATATTGAAAACGTAATGCTTCATTTTATATGGCTTTCAAAATCATTGCGAGTTATCAGTGTGAATGATTATCCAGGCCTCGTTAAAGCAATAGTTCACCCAAAAATGAAAATGTACTCATCCTTAGTTTGCTCCAAACCAATTAGTTGACGGTAGCCATTGACTTCCATAGTATTGTTTTCCATACTATGGAAGTCAATGGCTACCGTCAACTGTTTGGTTACCAACATTCTACAAAATATCTTCTTTTGTGCTCAACAGAAGAGAGAAACTCATCCAGGTTTGGAACCGCTTGAGGATGAGTAAATGACAGGATTTTATCCCGTTAAAGCCGCTGCACTGCCACGTTGTTTTTTTTTTTTGGGTGAAGCCCAGCTAAGAGCGCACAAACACAGGCTCTGAGGCGTGAACTCAGTAACGCGCTTCCACAGAGGACGCATTAAACACTCGCTCTGGGCAAATGTTTGGTCTGAAACCACACGGCCGCTTCTCTGATGACTGCAGCCCTTCTGCCTCACGGCTGTGTGCTTGAGTAAGAGTGACTCAGTCAGTGTTTTGTGTGTTTAACTCACAGTGTTTAGGTCGAAGCATCACGTCATGACCCTTCTGCTCGTAAGTAACAGATTACCCATCAGCTAGGACTGATTGTGATGTTTGCCTGACACGGGTCATTGTGCTTGAAGAGACACTGTCTGATGTCAGGTTGTCATAGGCTAATAACAGCATTTCGCAACCATTAACATTTTCCATCTCTCAGAAAAATCTAAAATGCTTTTATACACACATTTTATATTTATTTTGTTACATTATACATTTATTGCATATTCATTCATTGCATATCTATAATTGGTCAATTTGTAATGCTTATTGTTAACTTAAAATATTCTGTGCAGTTCCTGTTTTTATTTCATAGTTGAAATTGCACTATTTATGTTTGATTGTATATTTTTGTTAAAACTACTAAAGAGCGTAGCACTCTTTCTCTCTTGTTGTCATTTATTTAATATTAATGACATAATAGACTGCTGTAGGTTGAATGTGTACACTACAAGGTATAATGTGCAAAAATAAACAAATTTACACTTCTGTATATTTGCATCAGCGTTTGTCATTTTGACACTTCTGCATATTTGCATATAAATGTTTATCAGTTACATGCATTTGATGCTCCATGCAAACAATTGTCAGTTATATGCATCTGTATGCATGCAAGCGTAATTACTAAATGCATTTGACACTTAGTAACACATCTGACACATCGGATTTGACACATCTGATGAACGCATATATGCTATATGGGGAAGTCGTGGCCTAATGGTTAGAGAGTCGGACTCGTAATCCAAAGGTTGCGAGTATGCAGGAATTGTAGGTGGGGGGAGTGAAAGTACAGCGCTCTCTCCACCCTCAATACCACGACTGAGGTGCCCTTGAGCAAGGCACCAAACCCCCAACTGCTCCCCGGGCGCCGCAGCATAAATGGCTGCCCACTGCTCCGGGTGTGTGTTCACGGTGTGTGTGTGTGTGTGTGTGTGTGTGTTCACTGCTGTGTGCACTTTGGATGGGTTAAATTCCGAGTATGGGTCACCATACTTGGCTGTATGTCACGTCACTTTCACTTTCACTTTTATATGCGTTCATCAGATATATGTATTGAGACTTCTGCATATACATTTGAGTGTTCACCAAATATATGCATTTGATATGTTTTATATTTGCGTTTGTCAAATATATGCATTTGACACTTTTCTGCATATTTGCATGCAAACATTCTCTTTTCTGTGATATTTGAATGAGCTTTCATCAATTCTATGCTTTTGACACTTTCTGAATGTTGTACGCGAGGGTCTGTCAAATATGCATTGAGACTTTTATGCATATTTGCATGTGCACAACAAATATATATGCAATACATGCATTGGTCAAATATGTGTTGATACTTTTCTGCATATTTGCATTTGTCAATTATATGCATTTGTGACCCTGGACGACTAAACCAGTCTTAAGTGTCAATTTTTTGAAATTGAGATTTCTACATCATCTGAAAGCTGAATAAATAAGCTTTCCATAGACGTATGGTTTGTTAGGATAGGACAATATAATAATATAAATCTAAATATTGAGAAAATTGCCTTTAAAGTTGTCCTAATGAAGTTCTTAGCAATGCATATTACTAATCAAAAATGAAGTTTTTATACATTTATGGTAAGAAATGTACAAATTATCTTCATGGAACATGATCTTTACTTAATATCCTAATGATTTTTGGCATAAAAGAAAAATTGATAATTTTGACCCATACAATGTATTGTTGGCTATTGCTACAAATATACCCCAGCGACTTAAGACTGGTTTTGTGCTCCAGGGTCACATTTGACACTGTTGTGCATGTATAAATGTGAGCATTCAAAAACAGCCATCTGTTACTGACACAGCCTTTGAGTACTGAATTGAGTCTGTCCTGCTGATAATGTAGAAATAATGGCATTGTCACATTGTTTTATTGTAGTATTGACCTTTTGACATTGCTAGTGTTATATTTGCTGTATTTTTCTCAGGATGTTGCCGTGACCTTAACCAGCATTCATGCCTTGACCACCCAGGTGTTTGATGAGTTGTGTAGGATAGAGGGATGCTGGATGAGTGTGTGGGTTGTCTGACACTCAGTGTAATGACTCGAGTCACTCAACGTGGCTCTTCAGAGCTGCACAGCTGCATGCACCGTAACTGGTTGAGTTGCACGCAGCGTTTAGCTGATGCTGAAGCTACTTCACATAGAATATGTAGAGAAACCAGACTAGTGAAATTAAGGTGTGAGGTCATTTATTTATCTTTTTTTTTTTTTAAAGAAATCTCTTTAATGCTCACCAATGCTGCATTTATTTGATTTAAAAATGCAGTAAAATCAGTATTGCAATTGAATTATTACAATTAAAAACAGCAGTTTGCTACTGTAATACATATTAATGTAATTTATTCCTGTGATCAAAGCTGAATTTTCAGCATCATTCCTCCAGTCTTCAGTGTCACACGATCCTTCAGAAATCATTCTAATATGCAGATTTTCTGCTCAAGATTTTTCCTTTTCTTTTCTTTTTTAGGTTAACAGACCCTGTTCAATGTATGCATTTAATGTCTATAAAAATAACATTTGCAAAATTTCAGTTTTTGTGTTTCATGGTGGAGAAAAAAGGGTTTGGAATGACATGAGTGCGAGATGGGTGACCTATTCCTGTGGGTTATAAAAGCCATTTTTTATCTAAATGGACCTTAACCAGTGTGTGTTTTTGCTGATATTTGCTCTTAAATGAAGTGAGTTGATACTAAGTGGATTTGCCTGTGGTGACATGAGCTGGCCTCTTTGTCTACGGGCAAAGGCTTTATTGGATAATTAAGGATGCATTAAAGACGGTCAGTAGTTCTGGATTTAGGTCAAATGCAGCATGCTCTTGTTAAGGGAAGCTTTCCATAGCAAATAAATGGTGTTTGTGCTATCAAGTGCTCTGTGTGGTGTGTAAGTGAGGATTTTTCCTCGTATATTCCGTCTGTACGTCTGACTAAAAGCCTGACGTGTTCCCGTGGTGTGGAGAAGCTCATCGGTGAGCGTGCGTTTCTTTTGCTGTCATGCACAGCAAGGCAAGCTCTCGCTGTCAGAGAATCAGAGCATGAAGCGATGCTCCCTTCGGCCTCTCAGCCGGCGTTCTGTTAGTTTGAATGGTGTTTGCGTGAAATGACGGTCTCCTGTCAGCTGCCGTGCGTTTGCATCTGTAGGACGAGGGAGGAATATGACGGTGATGCTTGATGCTGTTTTGTGGATGTGAATGACAGTGGAGAAGTTTTTTTTTTTTTTTTTTTTTTTTTGTGGTATTATTTTATTAATCTGCCACAAAAAACAAAACAAAAAAAAATCTTTCATTTTTTTTATTTAACATTTTTAGCCTTCATTTATATATGCTAACTTAGTAATATAATATTATATTAATATACTAATATTACAATAATAATATAATATTTAAGTAATCAGTACATCATAATTATTTTTTCATTTAAGTATTGTAATATTATATTTGTATAATAGAAACAACCATTTTATGTTAAGATTATAATATTAATATTAATATTAAACATTGATCAATTAATCTATATATATTATAATTAATTTGATTTTATATTTTATTAAAATTATGCATTTTTTGACAGCTCTAGTTGAACAATTAGCAATGTTAATATAATATAAACAGTCATTTTATATTAATATTGTATTATTAAAATTAAATATCTATGTATTTAAGGAATCAGCATATCTTACTAATTTGATTTAATATATTTTAATAATATAAACATTAAAATTAAACTAGGCTAGTTTATCTTTCTCGATTATATAAACTGAATATCAGTGTCCAAAGTAGTAATAATGCAGTATTTCCTCAGTGCTATGTAAATAATGTGGCATAAACAGAAGCAGATCTCCAGCAGTTCAGTTCACACTCATCTCTGTATGGTGTAAGCCAGCATGCTGTCCCATAATGAAATATGCATTATGTGTGTGTATATTAAAGCTGAACAGGTGAAGTGTATAAATCTGAACTGGATGTGACTCTCTGTAAGCTGATGCGTAACGTCTCTATAAAGATCTCCCTCTTACGCTTCATGTAAAAAACTGCTCTGAAATGACGAGATGGCTTACATGTTTTTTTTTTTTCTCACTCATTCTGCGGTGAACAAAGCCCGAATTCTCGCTCCATGATCCCTTGAGCTTCTCCGTCTTTGTTCATGTGTTTCCAGTGACAGCGCAGGCCTGGAAAGAGCTTCAGTAATTCTACATCAATACTATACTTAAAGGTGCCGTGTGTGATTTTAGGATGAAAAAGTAATTTATTTTATCGCTGTTTAATCTGCGTAGTTAACTGTAAGACAGATATTTGCAGGTTATTAGGCTTTTAAAACATTAGTTTGAGCATCACGACCAATCAGACACTGCAATATTGACTCAGCGAATGAGGCGAGTTTTTGGGCGGGGCTAACTGTTTGATTGACCAATGGAGGGAAACCTGTTTGAAAATGGCCATTTTTGTAGTGATGATTGGTGATGCCAGTGGCGTAGAAATTGCATTTTTGCAAACTGCATTTTTAAGCATTATTTTGTAGAATTGGGAAATTTTAGTATCATTGATATACTATTTTACATATATATTGAATTTGATGTTATTCTTATATTTTCAATTTTAAGTTTTAATATTTATATTAAATGTGTAATGTACAATTAATATAATAATTTATATGAAATAAATATTTTATAAATAATTTGTATTGATTATAAGATTTAATATAATACGAATAGTATTACTATAATTTTTTTTATTTAGTTTTATTTATTGTATTTATTTTAATAAATGTGTTTCCCTGGCAACTAGTTGAAATAAAATACATATTTATATTTTGTATTTTATTTTTATTTCGGTTAATGTTTACACTCTGTATAATGATATAATAATTCATATAATTTTATAATAATTTATATTTATATTTAAAATATGTAATTAATAGTTAATTTATAGTTAATAAAATTGTTATAATATTATAGAATTAAATATAAAATTTATTTAGTTATACACTGATTATTTATATTAGATGAAACACATTTAATATAATATTATATTAAATGTATTGCCTTGGTAAATAGTTGAATTAAAATATTTTTTTTTTCGATTTTATTTTCATTTAATGCTTATTTTAGTTCAGATGCTTTATGGTTTTAGTTTTAGTTAACAACAATACGCCTAGGTGAAAGTGAATAGCTACGCTTGCATTTCCAAGCAAAATAATACTTTTGATCAATCTATAAACAATAATAAACAACTGATAAATTTCGTTTTACATTGAACGTTATATAATCATGCATTTAAAATGGAGAAACACCTCCAGTATTTTGTGCTGTTGATGTGAAAGGTTGTGCATCCAATCAAAGTAATATATTAATGCAAATTCATCTGTCACTTGTTGAGTTTCCACTGAATATCCATTGTAAAATCTGGACTTTGATGCAGAACGAGTTGCGAAGGCCTAAAGATTGAAATTGGATGCATGTAAAATCAAAGCTCTTGTAAGCACAGTGGAGTGTTTCATCTCCTCACATCAGTTAGCATTGCTTTGTGCTCTTTTCATCCACAGACTCCAGTAAATAAATGCTGTTAGACGTACAAACAGATATTAAAACAGCACTGACATGAATTGGGTCCGCTCTTCTTTTCAGCGCTGAATCTTGTTTCGGAGGCAGAGCATGGTTTGAGCAGCCGTAACGATATTGCTGCTTGTGTTTTCTTGTGAGATCAGTGCAGCCGTGCATCCAATCTGTCAGCAGGCATTTGGCTGGAGTTTGTTGCTGTTTCGTCATCGTACAATCTACAACTGAGAGCAAAACCCTGGCGCTTCTGCGTGCAGCACGTGTTTGCCTGTTGCTGTAGTTGTAATATTTTCTGCAAATGCACCCCTACATTTACCGGGTTTCTGCAGTCTTAAGTCTTAAGTCTTAATTCTCCCTTTAAGACCTTAAATAGTCTTACATCTGAGCAGAAATTTCTAAAAAATTCATGAAGTCACAGCATTAAATAATAATTTAAAGAAAAATCATTTTGATTTGATTTTTTTTTTTTTACTGTTATTTTATTAACTTCAAGTTGTTTGGTTTATCCTATTTTCATTTATTTTAACTTATAAAATAATAAATAAAAGGTAAAATAATACTTTAAAATAAATAACTGCTTAATAAATAAATAAAGTAATTATTAATAAATAAATAAATTGAATGAATGTGAAATTGGGATAACACGTGATACACGACTGCTAGCGACGTTTGTTAGTTAAAATCCTAATTTTTATTATTTGTTGCTTTTACTTCATTCAAAACTTCAACTATTATACTTCAACAAATAATATGGTTGGTTTCTTATCATATTTATTTATTTATTTATTTATTTATTTCAGATCTATTTATTTTAACATGATACACATGACCGGTAGGGATATTAAAGTCTTAATTTTTACTATTTGTTATTGATAACTTCAAGTGATTTGGTTTCTAATCCTATTTATTTATTTTAACATAAAAATCTTAGTCTCTATTATTTAAGTTATTTTATTAACTTCATTCAAGTTATTTGGTTTATTATCCTATTTTTATTTATTTAAATCTTAATTTTTATTATTTGTTTTTTACTTCATTCAAGTGATTTGGTTACTTATCTAATTAATTAATTTATTTAAGATCTATTTATTTTAACTTACAAAAATCTTAATTTTTACTATTTGTTATTGTTAACTTCAAGTGATTTGGTTTCTTATTCTTTTTATTTATTTATTTTAACTTATAAAAATCTTAATTTTTACTATTTGTTATCGTTAACTTCAAGTGATTTGGTTTCTTATTCTTTTTATTTATTTATTTTAACTTATAAAAATCTTAATTTTTACTATTTGTTATCGTTAACTTCAAGTGATTTGGTTTCTTATCCTATTTACTTTAACATAATCTTAGTTTCTATTATTTTAAGGTTGTTATTTTGTTAACTTTATTCAAGTTATTTGTTTTCATATACTATTGTCATGTCTTCCTCTCATTTCCTCGTGTTAATTTAATTGAATAATTCTGTTGGTATGTGAGCGTTTACTCCCTGGGCTCCTCAGACGCTGGTTGTTCTCTGGCCGTGTGTTTGTTTGGGTCCCGCTCCGGCCGTTAGGGTGCCGTGGAGCAGAAATAAGCACCCCCCGTGGAGACGGCAGCTCATGGGGCAGAACGGAGCTGCTCACGCATGAGGATCGAGCAACGGATTTCATCAACGCATAAACAAGAAGACGCTTTGTTCGAAGTTGAGCAGCAGGGTCCGTGTGTTTACAGTAGGAGAGAATCAGATAAACTCAGAACATGTGAGCACATGTCTGCAAAGTCAACAGGACACCTGAATCATAGTTCATGCTCTTATACATGATTTATTGCTTCCAAACTGTTTGTTTTTGTAGTGTAATTTGATTCCATCTGCCTCAAAAAAAGCTGACAATCCTCTTAATTTACCAGCTGCTCTTCATTTTTAAGTTTTGTTTTCATATCTTTCTTTTTTCTTTCTTTTACAAACTAATTTGTTTTCATGAATAAAATGCAAATGAAACTAGGTTATTTAAAATGCCTCAATTTTTTAAGCTTTTTTTTTGTTTTCATGTCCTATTTTTGTAAATCTTTTATTTATTCATTCATTTTAGTATTTATTTATTTATTTATTTTTTGTTTGTTTGTTGACTTATAAAAGCCTTTTTTTTGTTTTTGGGAAGCATGCAATATAATTTGAATTCTAATTCTTATTTTACCCCGACTCTGAGATTGATTGATTGTTTTACTCTATCAGATGAATGAGTTTTACAGGTCAGTCAAAGTCATGGCCGTGGTGCCCTGTGCGATCGATGAGCTGATGATACACATGACCGCTAGCGATGTTCGTGTTATGCTAGTACGATACTCACGTGTGTCTTCTGATGGGTCACCAGCAGAGAAAAGCAATGCTGAATGCAAATAACACAATGCACATAAGCATGTTTTTGAGTAATTCCTCAGTGCAGTCAAATGTTCCTGTACGTCAGTGATGGGATGCACGATCGCTAACCTGTGTTTATCTGTCTTTCTCTCTTATGTGCCGTGTGTCTGCGGGCTGGCCCTGATCTTTCTCAAACGCCGCCTCTGAAGGTAACACGCTTTATTTTACTACTTTACCACGGTAAAAGGCCTTCAGGCGAGCTCTGTCGTAAGACGAACTGCTGCTGAATTAATGCTGCGACTGCTTTTAAAGCTTTCTGAGGACGAGAGCTTGATCTGCTCAGCGTGACGTGTCTCTCTAAATAAAGAGGAGGAGGACGATGCCCTGAGGAGTGCTTTATGGCTCACGGGTCCTTCTTATGGAGTCTTTAAGACTTGAAGGAGTCCTTGCTTATGTTTCATTTAAATATTAACTTTGGCTTTGTTGTTTCTGCTCAAATTCCTCAGGAGAGATTCAGATCGGCTCAAATCGGATGATTGTTGACATGCAGTAAGACTCTGATCCAAAACCTGTGGAAATAATTAGGATTTAATTTTAGCCATATTCTATTTGCTGGTGTCCTTTATGGAAATCACATCAGTGCATTTTTGCTGTTTTTTTTATTTTATTTTTATTTTTTTAATTAACTTAGATTTTTATATTTTAAGTTTTTATTAGGGTTGAAAAAGGTGGAACATTTCCAGTAAATTTTGGAAACTTTCAAGGATTTTTTGGAATATTCCAGGGATTTTTGGAAAGTTTCCGGAAATTTTCCACCCCTTTGCAACCCTAGTTTTTATGTAATTTTATGTACTTTTTGTTACTACTACTACTACTACTATTATTATTATTATTATTATTATTATTATTATTTCTATTTCTATTATTATTATTATTATTATTATTATTGCTATTTAGATTTAATTGGCTTTTATTTCAGTTTTAGTTTTATTATCGTTTGGTAATTTTACTGTTTCCAAGTCAACATTTATTTTGTTTTAGTTTGTTCATCTAATATTTATATAATTATTATATATATTTTATTATTATATGTATCTATTTATATTATTATTCATAATATGTTTAGTGTCTCAATTATTTCATTTATTTGCCAGGCAACATGTCTAATTTTCATTTACTTTGAATTTTTCATCAAATTTTTACAAATAGTATATTATATATTTATTCATTTAATTTAAATATTTATTTTCCTGCTTTACTTCTGTTGACATTAAAATATTTTTACTTAAAAACTATAATGTATATTTTTGTATAATATTTTACTTAACAATAATAATCCTGAATCTCATAATTCAATGTGTCAAGTTCAGTAAACAAACATGCAAACAAAAAAAGTATTATCTATATATTATCTCAATTTGACACCAAAAACATAAATAAAATAGTTAAAAAAATAGGTGAAATTATCCAATATTTATTTTATGCTTTTTACTCAGTCTTCTTAATCATGGCTTTATCTGCATATGCAGGTTTTGGACCAGAGTTATAAATGAATGTGAATCACAGCTCAGATCATTTGCTTGGAGAGATATTGATGAGAAATGTTTGTTTTGAGATCCCTGACTTTTGGTTGTAGACTTCAAATCTGAGCACAGCTTGAAATATGTTTGAGATCTGCAAGGAGTTTTTTTTTTGTCAGGAGAAATAGAAAACTTACCTCATTTCATTGCTGTCTTTGAATATCAAGCTGTGTCAAGTTACTTTATTTTAAGGATTGTGATATTCAGTATGAAAATTGTTCATGCAGCCCAATAAGCAAATATCATAAACCGCTTATTCATTCATCATTTGATGCTTTGTGCGAGAAATGGTCTGAAATTTAAGATGTAATTCTCTGAAAATCTTAAATCATAGACATTTTCAGCCCAGGTTTGACGTCACTGGTGCGTCTCAAGTTTGAGAAAGTGTTTGTGAATGGCTGTTGTCTGTCTCGAGCAGGATTATATCGTCTGCTCTCACACGGCTAAACGCCAGCGCTATAGAGTCGAGCGGTGAGAGATGCTTGTTATTGCTCTCAAAAAGCACACCGCTCTCTCGCCGTAATCCCTGAAAACCCATCTGGCCTGCGTGAGGCCGCTGTCACACTGCCCTCGTTCACCGCCGCTCATGTTTAAATCGCTCTCATTCCTCCCGCATTTATATTCCTCTGACACTGACATTCATAATCTGCCCTGAGAGACACACACCGCTGCAGTGCCCTGTGTCACCACTAGGGGAAATCAGAACGGGTGCATATTTACGACTTCATACTGCTGTTCCTCTTAAAGACTTCGCTTTCAAATAAATGCTGTTCTTTTGAACTTTCTATTCATCAAAGAATCCTGAAAAATAAAACGAGTCATGGTTTCCACAAACATATGAAGCAGCACAACTGTTTTCAACATTGATAATAATCAGAAATGTTTCTTGAGCAGCAAATCAGAATATTAGAATGATTTCTGAAGATCATGTGACACTGAAGACTGGAGTAATGATGCTGAAAATACAGCTTTGATCAAATAAATAAATTACATTTGAACATATATTCACATTGAAAACAGCTATTTTAAATTACAATAATATTTTACGATTTTTACTGTATTTTTGATCAAATAAATGCAGCCTTTGGGGAGCAGAAGAGTTAAAATATATATATATATATATATATATATAAGTCTTTAACTTTTGAAACTTTTGTGGGAAATCCAGAGAAATTGAGACATAGATTAATTAAAATGGTCCTCATCCTCAGGCCATCAAAGATGTAGATGAGTTTGTGTCTTCATCAGATTTGGAGAAATGTAGCATTGCATCACTTGCTCAGCAATGGATGCTCTGCAGTGAATGGGTGCCGTCAGAATGAGAGTCCAAACAGCTGATAAAAACATCACAATAATCCATACCACTCCAGTCCACCATCTTGAGAAAACAAAAGCTTTCCAAACAAAAGAATCCATAATCCATAATAACGCTTCCTCCAGTAAAAAATCTCCTGTTGTCTCTCACATCAGAATCAGCCACATATTTGTTTAGAGCTGTTTTAGACTGTTTTGGCTTCTAAACCTTGCTTGATCTTGATTTCTCTCCCGATTCAGACTAAATTACTTTTTCACATTTTCACAAGTGTTATTATGGATTATGGACTCATATTTTAGCTGGACTCTCATTCTGACGGCACCCATTCACTGCAGAGGATCTAATGCTGAGACAGTGATGCAATGCTACATTTCTCCAAATCTCATCTACATCTTGGATGGACTGTACTGGTGTTTTCATTTTTTGGCTGCTCTATTCCTTTAATAAATATTAGTTCATGGAATCAGTAAGCATAAGCGGTTATGGTTAACATTTCAGAAGTTGTTTGGTGTTGGTTTCTGGAAGCTGCTATGGAGGCAGGAGGAATCCCTGATGTCAGGATTCTGTGCCAGAGTGAATCTGTGTGTGTTTGTGCCCTGGCTTTCACCCGTAAGCGTGTATTTAGATGCAGAGAATGGCACGGACTCCAGCTGAACTCAGACTGATGGAGATGCTGCTGTGAGTTTATTCTGCTTTTATAAAACGCACACTTCTGGTGCTGGATGCTGATTGTTGAACACAGTGTTTCAGCATGTGCACAATGTAACAATTGTTTTTGCTTGCTTTCTTGCTTACCTTGCCTGTATGTGCTGTATACGGTAATACAGAAATACAGTAAAAACAAAAAAAAATTAAGAAATATTATTACAATTTAAAATAACTGTTTTCTATGTGAATATACTGTGAAGTGTAATTTATTTGTGACACGCAGCTGTATTTTCAGCATCATTACTCCAGTCTTCAGTGTCACATGATCTTCAGAAATCACTCTAATATACTGATTTACTGTTCAAGAAACATTTCTGATTATTATCAATTTTGAAAACAGTTGTGATGCTTTATACTTTTGTAGAAACCGTGATGCATTTTATTTTTCAAGATTCTTTGAATAGAAAATTCAAAAGAGCAGCATTTATTTGAAATTGAAATAATTTGTAACATTATAAACGTCTTTACTGTCACTTTAAATAATTGTAATGCATCCAATTGTAATTCATTTTCAAAACTGACCCAAAAACCTTTGAAGAACTAAAGTTAGGCGAATTGTTAGTCACGACAGAGTTGCTGTTTTATAATATTAGTTTTGAGTCTTTTGTTTTGATCGCATGAAGCTGTTTTTGCAGACTGATTCATTTATTCGTCATAAATAATCTGAGCTTTTGGTTTGTGTCCATCAAATTCAAAGTATCCAAAAAGAGAAAATAATCAAATGAGATCAAGTGCTTTTCATTTCTAAGTATTTCATTCACCGGATTATCCAAATATAGACATTACCATGTGGTTATTTAAAAAAAGAAATACACAATTTTTGGTCGAACTTCCTGCAAAAAAATAAGTAAATCGCAAGCATCCCGACGCAGTGAAGTGTGTTTGACAGCCCTGCTGGTTGAGGTTCCTCCGGATGATTGAGATGCTGTGACTCTCAGCGTGTCATTGAGCTTGTGTTGTGATGTGGCAGATTACAGACTCTGGTTAATTTAACTAAACCGGGGAAGATTCGGCGCTGATCGGAGGCTGCTGAGGATCAGATGAGATTAATGGAGCAGAAAAGTGTCCTGTGACCAGCAGTCCTCTTTAACACGCTGCTGCAGGGCTGCATCCACGTCAGCTTCAAATAAGCCTGTGCTCAGAACGTAGTCAGTACTGGATGCTGCATACTAAGATTGTCACTGGCTGGACGTGATGCCCATTTCATTATCACTGCAGTGTCTAGTCTGCTTTTTGTTTATTTAACCCCAGAGTCACTTTTTACTTAAAATAAAAATAATCTTTCCTAAACACGTTTTCCTCCTCAGAATGACTTTTGATAGAATGCAACAGAAGACAATAGTTAATATTTTGTCTCAATTTATTGTGAACTCAGTGACACACAAAGGCGATAGTCAATAGAATTTTGGCTTGGGGTCAAAGGTCATCACCTTTGGATATGTCTTCACACCTTGAATGGTTAATGCGGGTGGATATCATGCGTAAGAGGGATAAAAAGCACGATGTTATTTCAAATATTGATTTTAGCTGATTTCATTTGTTTAGCTGTGTTTTTCTTTCATTTACATTTATGCATTTAGCAGATGCTTTTATCCAAAACAAAGAATATGAGCAATTCATCAGAGCCTCAGTGTGTGTTCATACTAACCAGCACTACTATTTGTGTGTGTGTGTGTGTGTGTGTGTGTGTGTGTGTGTGTGTTTAAAAGAAATCAATACTTTTATTCCGCAAGGATGCATTAAATTGATGAAAAATGGCAGTAAAGACATTTATAATGTTGCAAAAGATTTCTATTTCAGATAAATTTCTATTTATCTGTGAATCCTTAAAAAAAATATTTATAATTTATAATATTCAGCAGCACAACTGTTTTCAACATTGATGATAATCAGAAATGATTTCTGAAGATCATGTGACACTGGAGTAATAATTCTGAAAATCCAACTTTGATCACAGGAATAAATGAAAGTTTAACAGATATTCACATAGAAAACAGCCATTTTAAATTGATATAATATTTCACAATATTACTATTTTTACTGTATTTTTCATTGAATAAATGCAGTCTTGGTGAGCAAAAGAGACTTAAAAATATTTATGCATTTTACCCCAGACCCCAAACATTTGAATCATAGTGTAAACTGTCCTGAAATTCATGCTGGTCTGAGCTGGTCTGAGCTGGTTTTCTCAGCAGGTTGTAGTTTGGTCAGATGGACATAAACTCAGTCCATCAGCAGTGTGTCAGTGTGTGACCTGTGTGTGACTTTCCCCTCTGATCTCAGGAGCCAGTGCAGTAATTACTGCGCAGGAAACCCCTGATAGTCATTCGCTCATCAGATCAGTCCGTCTGCAATCTCACTTTCCATTTCACTCCGTCCTGTTTCCAGTCCAAAGTTTGTTTGTCATGATATTAAAGGGATAGTACAGGCGAAAGGGTCCTAAACATCAATAGATCATAAAATTTACATGCACCGAAATATGTAATGTCTTTTTTTCTTTTTATATAAAATAAATTAGTGTACATTGTAACATGTACTGTATTAAAAAAAAAATTGTACATATGAAATTACAAAACATACAAACTACTAACTAAAAATAAATATTGTCAAAATATGTATGGGGGACTTTTATGGTTTAAAAATACTCTTTTGATTGATATATATTTATGCAGCAGGTTTATTTTATGTACTTTTTATATGAATGCATGAATAGCACTTTGTGTATTGCTTTACACCCAATTATATTACCAATGTAATACAAAAATAAATTCAGGACTAAATTTAATTAAAAATGTTTTAAGTAATTTATTTATTCATGTATTTATTTGTTAGTTTGACTTATCGCTGTACATTTTATTAATTTATTAATATATTAATCAAATTTAATTTAAGTAGTTTTCTTAAATTTTAATGCCATTTTATTTATGTATGTATTATTTATAAATATATGTACTATATTTACTTGCAATGTTTATGCATTGATTTATTAATTATTTAAATACATTTTAATAAATAATTTAATTAAAAATAATTAGTGTTTTTGTATGTGAATTGAGAGTCTTGGACAGGTGGTAATGTAGGCAGGTGTGTCTGCACGCTTGGCCGGTCGTGAGGTGTGTGTTCGGATATCAGCAGTACTGGGAGGAGCAGACACGAGCGTGGGTTAATTAAACAGGGAATGTCAGAGACGTCCCCTGAAAGATGAAGAGCGCCGGGGAGAAGGAAAGATCAAACGTGTGCACATAGAAACCCACGCCAGATAACACCTTATCACACGGCCACTGAGACAGAGAGAGAGAGAGAGAGAGAGAGCGCTAATTCCCCTCTTCCCTGTAAACGATATTGGAACTAATTAGAAAGATTCTCAGCACATTCAGTATTTGAGCAGCACAGAAACGCTGGTGTGAGCAATCAGAGTAAGTGCTGTTAAATGAAGCCGGAAATATAAATATAAAATCTCTCAATTAAACAATTTTTCTTTTTTTTTATCATTCTTTCTATCTGTATGTCTGTCTACACCTGCTTATTGCTTTATACATTTATTTATTTTACATTTTTTTTTATTTTTGTTTATATATTATTTGTGCATGCTCTTTTTTATGTGCTGTTATGTTTTTTACTTTAGGGGAAAAATGTTGCGTTTTTTTCTGCTTTAGAAAAAGTAATAGACAAATAAATTCAGGACTAAATTTAATGAAACTTATTTTATTTTCCTGTTATTTACTTATTTGTGCTGTAAATTTATATATATTCATATACATACATATATACATACACACATATACATACATATACATATACATATACATATATATATATATATATATATATATATATATATATATATATAAATATAAATATAAATTTTATTTTGAATTTTAAAAATAAATCAGGATTATATTTAATTAAATAATAGTAAGATAAAATAATGTTTTCATCAAATAATACATTTATTTATTTTCCTGTTATTTATTTTTATATTTATTTTCATTTATGCATGCAGGTTTGGGCCAACTTAGTACTCACTTTGTGTTCATATGTGATTGTGGAGGCTTTTTAAACCTGCTGAAGTTATCCAGCCTTTTACTTTTGTTTCACCCAGAAATTAAAAAATAAATAAATAAATCCCTCATTACTTAACTACCTACAGGGTCTGTTGAGCGGCATAGTTTTTGCTGTAATGATGATGATGATGATGATAATAATAATAATAATAATAATATATTTTTAAAATATATATTTACTTGCTTGTTTCAATGTATTTGTGTATTGATTTATTAATAATTTTTTTGAAAAATGCTATGTTTTGTTCATTATATATTTTTGGTGCATGTTTATTTAATGGCACAATTTATGATCTATGGATGTTGTTTGACATTAGGAGGATGACATACAGAGGATAGAGGTTTTTGAGGACAGTCAGACGAGGAGAGAGAAGGAGAAGTGGCAGTGATGGAGCTCTGGTGGTGTGTGTGTGTGTGTGTGTGTGTGTGTGTGTGTGTGTGAGAAGGACAGGCCCAAGGGTGTGTGTGTCAGTGCCTTGAGTGTGTGAGATGTAGGACAGTGAGGTTGTGTGTTATTGATGCTGGATAAGCACACGGCAGGGATTGAGTTCTATCAGTCAGTGTCTGACCTCTCAACACAAACACTCACTGCACCACACCTGTTGCTCAAATCAAGCACTTCTTACTGATAATGTTGCATATATGTGGGTGATTTTTTTCATTTAGGGAACATTTTATGTCCACTGGCATGATTTCAAATTCTACAATTATTTTTAAATGATAGATTATAATGAGTTTAAACCTTTTAATCTTCTCTAATTGACTGTTTTAGAAGCAATGAAAGGTTGAAATTCCCTGGACTGAGACACTTGCAGACATGCAGAAAACATGGAAGGAATGTGGAATCCAGTCATAAAAATGGAATTTACTGTGTAACGTGGAATGTCACGGACTTTGGATGAATAGATTTAATAAATTGTTAGGATTTTATGCATGTAAGAATTTAGTTGATTTAGACTTGCTTTTTGATTATTAAAATTTAATTAAACCATTAAAATAGAATCCAGAAAAAAATAAAACAGAAAACACGGTATTTGGAAAATTAAAAATGATTTCATAGGGCCCCATTTATAAAATAGATTTATATTTAAAAAGTATTAAGATTAGGGTCTAATTACTTTGAAGAACTAAAAATTTATTAGGCTAATATTTTGTATTTAGAGTGACACATCTACGACAGCAGCAAAATAAAAATGAACTATTTGAACATTGTTCCACTCCTTTGGAGATTGTAGTTAAACTAAATGACACATTTTAAATGCTTATTTTGTGTAAAAACCCAAACTTTTGACATTGGACTGCTTTTGTTATTTTTATATTTAATGATATATATTTATCATAATATAAAAACAATCATTTTTATTTTTTGGGAAAGAAATATTTTTTATTGATTTCCCTACATTCAAATTTGAATTGGTGTTTAGTGGTTTTATTTCTGTTTATTTTCTAATAATTTTTCTTCATTTATTTTTGGCTTTCGTTTGCATTCAGTTGGCATTTATTTATTTAAAAAGTTTGAAGTGCACATTCAAACTTTGTTTTTTATTTCCGATAACACATTTCTATTTATCAAATATATGTTTTGAATGTGTAACATTGAAACTATGTATAGAAAAAGATCTTGATTCTTATTTTGTGAAGAAAAAAAACCAGCATGTCATGGATAACATAGTATTAGGCCTTTTAGGCAGAATTTTCAGATTAGTTTTTTTTTATTGGGCTGTTTATTTATTTGGGCTGTTGTTATTGAGATGATCATCATGTTGTTATTATTAGTAATAGTATTATATTTACTGATTATGCGTGACTTGACAAATGCAATAAGCCACTCATGGCTGTGCATTACTGTGATTTTATTCCGGTTAAAGGATTTCGTGTTGTGCGTCTTGTCTAACAACAGGTGTTGCATCAGAAGTGTTGATGTCATTCTCCTGCAGGCCACACACACACACACACACACATAAAGAGTTACGATACGCTTCCCTGCTGTTCCGTTCTGTGGCATGACACTGTATCCATGGCAACAGAGAGCGAGTGCAGGCGCAGCTGATGCTGCAGGTCTGTCATCTACAGTGTGCAGATGCTGTAATGCTGTCAGTTGCTGTTACTGTCTGCGGCTAGCAGGCCCGGACTTACCTGCAGAGAGCCGGTAGCATTCTCAGTCAGCTCAATGGCTGTTGCCCGGCTGGAGCATGAGTCTGTCGTTTTTGCTCATGGATGTACAGTTCGTTTCTCTGAGCCAATCACATGAGCTGTAAAATGATGTCATGACAGCTGATTGGCCGATGGCACCACAATAAATTTTTGCTATCACAGCCAAAGATGATATTGGACACAAGTTGAATTGAATGATAAAGTTAACCATCTTTAACTTTGTTGTTCTGCTGTTTTGTTCATCTTCTCCCATTTGCTCTTTATACGTTGACTATCACTACAACAATAACTTCTCACATATGTATTCTGATAAACTGAACATTCTCTTCATTGGTATGAGATGACTGAATGCTTTCAACTGATTTCCTATTGAACCGTCAGCAACTGAACTGCAGCTCAAACTATTTCAAATATAGCGAATTAAGCCAAAAACTCAATCATAAATCACAATTAACGTAACTTATTTTGAGATGCAGCTCATCATTTTAATGGAGTTTTCACTAGTTAGCAGTTACCTCACCTGAATATGCGTTGGATGTTTTCCATATTTTCAAAGATCATCATATTTATTCATATGCTGGAACCGCTCCGGTGTGGGTTTCCCAAAAGCAACTATGCTCGCAAGTTCCTTCGTTACAATAGAGTTCAATAGAACTAACGACCATAGTTAACTAATGATGCTTATGGGAAACGCACCCCTGATTGATTCAAACTTGTGACTTCAATCATTCAGTTCGAGCGATTTCAAAAAAAAAAAAAAGCCATTCATTTAAGAATTTCTACAACGCTTATATGTTTAAATGAGTGAAATGAAGCTTTTCAAATCTCTGAATCACTTCAACCAGTGCGTCACAAAATGATTCCGATCGTGTAGCGTGACTCATTTGATTCAGATCGGTAATTGTATTACTTTGAAGTGCAAATATTTATTTTTAATAATAGATTTATTCCTAATAATATTCTGCATATACCCTATTTCTCTTCATTTCTCTCATATGAATTATTTAGCATTTATGCTAACAGTGGTTTGCTTTCTTCATGTTCAGCTGTATAGAGATGCTCACCTCCACTAAAGCCCTGCCGCGGCTCTCATATCCACGGTTTTAGTCGCCTACTCTCTGCCCAAACAAACACACACACACACACACACACACACACACACACACACACACACACACACACACACACACACACACATGTTTACTTAGCTATCTAAATGGGGACATTCCATAGGCGTAATGGTTTTTATACTGTACAAACCGTATTTTCTATTGTCCTACACCAACCCTACACCTAAACCTACCCCTTACAGGACACTTTCTGCATTTTTACAATTTCAAAAAACCTTTGCTTACTTTATTTTTAAACCAGTTTTACAAATGAGGACGTCTCCAAAGGGAGGTTTTTGTATATTTTGTCAGGTTTAGCTCACTTTTGGGTACAAATTTGTCCCCAAAATATGGTTAAGTAGGTACACACACACACACACACACACACACACACACACTCTCTCTCTTTTGCTCCAACAGCAGCATTTTCTCTTTCTCAGAGCCTTTCAATTACCCAGAATGCTGCATTCAGTCTCTCCTCCTCCTCTCTGAAGAAATGCCTCCATCTCCCTCATATAACGTCCCGACATCTTTATCAATGTCCTGTTAAATCCCAGCTAAATCATGCATCGCCGTTTGGAGGCCCATCTTTTTTTATCCGCTCTGGATTTACGGCCCTGCGTTCCCCATCTGCCAGCGCTGGCCGTTTTTTATCTTCCGTCAGTGATTTCCAGCGGTGCTTATACCCGAGATGTTCCTCTCAAAGTTTCTTCTTGCGTCCGGTTGAGGAGTCGCAGTAGTCCTCCTGATTTTGAGAAGCAGCAGAAGTGTCGGTGTCGGTGTCAGTGTGGCTGTGCTTTGATGCGTCTCATATGTGGGCGATCTGCTTTCTGCACGTCTGATCTTTCATGAATTTTGCACAACTCTGACTAGAATATAACGAAATGTTGTCATTTACTTAAATATATGTTTTAGTGCTGCTGATGTGCTTGATCCCACCTCTTTTCTGATGACAGCAGTCATCTTTTAGCTTTTGTTTATACAGTTGGCTGGCAGTTTTCTTTTCTTTTTTACTTTTTTTAATTAATTAATTAATTAATTATTTTTTTCTTAATACAAAGTGCAAAAACCCATATACAAACTTTTGGTGTGTTTTTATTATAATATATTTATTTCTAATAGTATTTTTAATATGATTTTTTTTTCTCTTAATTTTAAGTGCAAAAATCCAAATTTAAAGCTTGCATGTTTTTATTTCTAATATATATGTGGATTTCTTTTAGCTTTTGTTTTAGTTGGCTGAAAATTTTAAAATGACTCTTAAATATGATTTTTTTTTAATTCTTTATTAATTTGAGGTGCAAAAATCCACTTACTGTGCAAACTTATTATTTTTCTAATAATATATTTATTTCTAATGATATTTCTGAATATCATTATTCTTGATTTCTTTTAGCTTTTCTTTATTCAGTTGGCTTGCAATTGTCTTTTAATATGAATTTTTATTATGAATTCTTTTTCTAAATTTGAAGTGCAAAAATCCACATACAAACTTTTTTTATTTCTAGTAATATTTCCGAACATATATAATTGATATCTTTTGGCTTTTGTTTATTCAATTATCTGGCAATTTTCTTTTTTTTTTTTCTTAATTTTAAAGTGCAAAAAGTTTTTTGCAAAAAAAACAAACAAAGCAAGTGTGCTTTATTTCTAATGTTTATTTGTAATAAAATGTAAAACTATTTCTTTTAGCTTTTGTTTCAGTTGGCATTTTTTTTAATGGCTTTTTTTTTTTCTTTTTAATTTGAAGCGCAAAACTCTACATTTCTTTTAGCTGTTTGTTCATTAAGTTGGCGGTCTAATCTGCCAGCATTGGTGGGGGTTTTTTATTAAATGATACCAGAGATATTTCTCTGAATGTTTGTCCTTGTGTCCCGTCCAAGGACAGCAGCAGCAGAAGAGTTTGATGCGTCTCGTATGTTTGCGATCTGTTTTCTGGCATGCGAGGCGAATCTTCTGCTGCCCCCTACAGGGCTAAAGTGCAGCGCTCTGGATCTGCTGCTGCGTCTCCTCATTAACACCCTTCATCACCCGCAGCATCAGCCACACGAGTGTTACTCCAGATCTGTCCTCGGCTCTATCAGCATCTCAGCTCCTCTCACACTCGCACACAGTGTCACTTTGCTGCTTTCATGATGTGCATGTCATTTCAATATATTTGATCCTGTTCACTGATTATTCAGTGTCACTCTTTACGCTCGCTCACTACAACATCCTGGAAAGTGTTCTGCATGAGATTCAGCTTAGATTTCTAGGTTTGTTTATGTTGGTTTGAAACTGAGCTTTAGACATTAGGCGTTAGAGATACAATTTTTCATATGTTTCTGTTTTCATTTGACTTTTAGTTTATATATCTTTAGTTTATATATCTTATATATATTATATATCTATATAGATTTATAAGGTTTTAGCATTTATTTATTTAGTTAAATAAGTGTCAGTGTTAGCATTAAATAAGTTTAAAATGTAAAACGTATGTATATTTCAGTGTGTATATGATTTTTATTATGTTTTGGTTTTCATTTTAGTCTTAGTGGTTTTGGTGTATTTTAGTCTTTTTTTAACATCTATATAGTTTTATGTTTTGGTATTTAGTTCTAGTTTTTTTTTTTGTTATTTTTATTCTATTTTATTCTATTTTATTTTAGTCTGCAACTAGCTGAAATAAAGTAAGTTTAAAATGCAAAACAGTTGAATATTTAAAGTAATTTCTATTTTATTTTAGTGTATTTTTCACGTTTGTCTTAATTTTTAGTTTTAGTAATTTTGTTTGTCAATTTTATTATTTTTAAGCATATAGTTTATGTATTTAGTGATTATTTTTCCTTTTATTTTAGTTGGAAACATTAACATTATAAAAAGTAATTCTGTTTTCATAAAAAAATATTACAATATAAATTACATATATATATGTGTGTATATATATATATGTATATATGTGTGTATATGTATATGTATATATATGTGTATATATGTGTATATATATATATATACACACATATATATACATATACACACATATATATATATATATATATATGTGTGTGTGTATATGTGTGTGTGTATATGTGTATATATATATGTGTATATATATATGTGTATATATATATATATGTGTGTATATATATATATGTGTATATATATATATATATATATATATATATATATATATATATATATATATATATATATACACACACATATATATACATATGCACGCGCACACACAATACTATATAATACAATACTATATAATATTAAAATAAATTATGTATAATAAAATAAAACAAAAATATACAGTATTTATATATATATATATATATATATATATATATATATATATATAATAAAATGTAAAAAATGTTACCATTTGACATTTTTACTATTATGTTTTGTTACAAAAGACTGAAAATCATGAGATTTAATAATGATCATTTTATTCTCATCAAACATCGCTCAGACATTGGGTAGAGAAAATATACAGAAGTAAATATTTTCCAGATAATATTTCTGTCAGTTGCTTTACATGTCTTGTCATGAAAAGACCAAAAATCCTGTTTTGCTTCTAGTTTTTTTTTTTTTTTTTTTATTTTAATTATTATTATTTTTATTTGGCTGTAACAGTTGAACAGAAAGTAACACGGGTGAAACGTGACTGTTTTCGTGCTCTTCAGGCCTGTTGCTACATGCTGTATCTTTTGCATTGGTAAAAATTGGCTCTTGGCCTACTTTGTTATTGCTGTTTTAGAGGAAATGCATACATATCAGGATAAAAGGTGAATATTGTTGAAAGGCTTCTGGTCCTGATTCTGCTCTTGTTTCTTGAGGCAAACTCCTGTATTGTGCTTTCTCTCAGGTCATTCTCCTGCCATCTAGACCGTGTCTAACACGCCAACCTCCCTCATGCAATATTTACATTAAAAGCAGGAAGCCTCCAGAGATCCCAGCAGCGTCTCTGACACCGGCGCAGATCAGACCAGTTCTCTGCTGTTTCTGGCAGAATCAGACAGGAGAGACCGGATCCTCAGCCGCTTCCATCGGTCCCAACCACTCTTTTTGGGTTCTGCTGTTAGATGCATGATGGGAATGTTCATGAGGAAACGAGCCTGAGGCCTGAGATTGTCTGGAGCCTCTGGGAAAAATGAGAAAAATCAATAATTCAGCCAACAAAAAAAAATCCCATCATCATGTTATTTCAAAAATGCTGTTCTTTTGTCATTGAACACTAAATCTTTTTTTTTTGAAGAAGGATGCAGCTCTTTTTCATACAATGACAGTTCATACTGACCAGGTCTATGAAAAGTTTATTTAAATAATGTGTGTATATGTGTGTATATATATGTGTGTATATGTGTATATATATATATATACACACACATTAAACCATAATTTTAATAACAAATCAACTGAAATATATATTTATATTTAAAGAAATTCAAAAATTTCCCAGAAATTTTTTTAATGACTTATTTTGTGGTTTAATACAATGATAATATAAAACCTAATTTATTATATTTATAAAACAAACGTCAACATGTAGTCTTTATAATATCACACCTTCTGTTTATGGCACTCTGTATATTTGGATTTTTATTCATGAAGTATCATTTATATTGAAAGTATATATGTACTTTATATTTTAGGAAGGAAATCATCATCTTTAGAGGTCTGTGTCATGAAAAATTGGATATAAAATCGTATTATACTTTTTATGAATAATGATCTGATCTGGTTCCTCGTTGTATGGAAAAGAGCAGCGTGAACATTCTTCAAAAGTGTTTCTTTTATGTTCCACGCAAGGGTCACACAGGTTTGGATGAATATGAGTAAACGATGACACGGTTTTCCTGTTTGGCTGAACTGTTCTTTTAACACAAAGACAAACGCATTGAATCTGAATGCATCAGTCTGACATTTTTCTGGTTAAGATTTAAAGAGAGGTTGTGACTTACTCGAGCCCTTCCCGCGGAGCAGCACAGATCTGACAGCGGGTCAGTCCGAATGATGAGAATATGACATCAATTATTCACGTCTCTAATACTCTGGTGTAAGTCGCGTGTGGTCCCGGAGGAATCAGAGACCTGGACACATTCATTACTTCCCAGCCTTCTCCTGTAGATAAACAGCCATTTGTCACTGCAGGCTTTGGTGAACGGAGGCGTCTCGAGAGTCGGCTGGGAGCTTGTGCGTGGAAGCCAAAGAAAACAGAATGGGATCTATTTATCAAGCCAGCCTGTTCTGTTTACCATCTGTGATGAACAACGCCGAGCCAAAGTACCTGCAGTTTCCCATTTCCAGTGAGCAGCGGAGCTGGGAAACCCGTCTAGAGCGCCAGACCCAGCTTATGAATAACTATACACACACGTGAAGACACGCTCCCTGTCTCACGCTCCGTCCGTCTGTCTCACTCTTTCTCTGCAGTGACCACAGAGGGTCAGGGTTCGGCGGGTTAGCATGGGTCAGTTAACCTTTACTGGTAGTCAGCTAAGTGCAATAAAACAAATATTACGGTATATTTCAAAACGGTGTATCGTATTAAACACAAACAGTACAACCAGAATTCCGGGTATATATAGCCAATATTTTATTCACAATAGAACATAGAGAACATAACAAATGTTTAAACGTAGAAATGTTACACTTATCCACTAAATGAGCTCATTTCAAGTTTGATGCCTGCTACAGGTCTCAAAGTTGGCACGGGGTTAACAAAGGGCTGAAAAAGCAAGAAATTTAGAAAAGATTCAGCTGGGTGAACATCTAGCAACTAATTAAGTTAATTGTCATCAGGTGTGTAACATAATTAGCTATAAAAGGGATGTCTTAGAGAGGCAGAGTCTCTCAGAAGTAAAGATGGGCAGAGACTCTCCAATCTGTGAAAGAGTGCGTAAAAAGATTGTGGAATACTTTAAAAACAACGTTCCTCAACGTCAAATTGCAAAGGCTTTGCAAATCTCATCATCTACAGTACATAACATCATCAAAAGATTCAGAGAAACTGGAGAAATATCTGTGCGTAAGGAATAAGATTGAAGACCTTTGTTGGATGCCTGTGGTCTTCGGGCCCTCAGACGACACTGCATCACTCATTGATATGATTCTGTCATAGACATTACTAAATGGGCCCAGGAATACTTCCAGAAACCGCTGTCGGTAAACACAATCCGCCGTGCCATCTGCAAATGCCAACTGAAGCTCTATCATGCAAAAAGATACCATATGTGAACATGGTCCAGAAATGCAGTCGTGTCCTGTGGGACGAGACTCATTTAAAATGGACTGTTTCAAAGTGGAAAAGTGTTTTCTGGTCAGACGAGTCCAAATTTGACATTCTTGTTGGAAATCACAGACGCCGTGTCCTCCGGGCTAAAGAGGAGGGAGACCTTCCAGCGTGTCATCAGCATTCAGTTCAAAAGCCAGCATCTCTGATGGTATGGGGGTGCATAAGTGCATACGGTCTGGGCAGCTTGCATGTTTTGGAAGGCACTATGAATGCTGAAAGGTATATAAAGGTTTTAGAGCAACATATGCTCCCCTCCAGATGATGTGTATTTCAGCAGGACAATGCAAAACCACATGCTGCAGCTATTACAACAGCATGGCTTCGTAGTAGAAGAGTCCAGGTGCTGAATTGGCCTGCCTGCAGTCCAGATCTTTCACCTATAGAGAACATTTAGTGAAATCATTAAAAGAAAATACATCAAAGACAACCACGAACCCTTCAGCATCTCAGGCAAGAATGGGACCAAATTCCAAAACACCAAAACTTCAGAAACTCATAACCTCGATGCCCAGACGTCTTCAAACTGTTTTGAAAAGAAGAGGAGATGCTACACCATGGTAAACATGCCCCCGTCCCAACTATTTTGAGACCTGTAGCAGGCATCAATTTTGAAATGAGCTCATTTTGTGCATAAAATTGTGATATAGATATAGATATAGTTAAATGTATTTTTTATTAAAATATTTATATATTCATATACAAATGTATATAAATAACTTATTTATTTTTCATTCATTTTATTATACTTTGTTCTATAATCATAATCGCGTACAATATTTTTTTTATCGTTTACATATTATACATATTATTTTTTATTTATTTTTAAAATTTATATAATGTGTATACGTTAATATGAAGATCTTATTTTTAATATAAATTAATTTATATTAATAGTTGTGTATATGTGTGTATATTAGTTAATATTCAATATTATATTCATTATCATAAAGTAGATTTTGTTACAGATTACATGCTATAATTATACATAAGTATTATGTATCATTTTAAAAGTTATTTTTAATTTATATTATATTTTTACATTAGTATAAATGTCTAATTAATTTATCAGTATAAATAAAATTGTTGTACTAAATTACATTTATGTATTTTTTTTTTTTTTAAAGTACATTTACAGAAAAGAAAAAGAAATAAGTTTTTGACATAAGACAAACCAAGCATGCTCCCGCTTCATTATGACTAAGCGCCAGGGATTTGGCAGTGTATGTAATATTTTTTTTATATTATAAAAAAGTGCTTTAAAGGCATAAATTGGACTTGGGCACTAGTGATGTTTCTGGGACTCTGGTGTCATCCATTAATCAGTATTATAACATCATTCTCTTGACATTAACAGCACGCATGCCTCAAAAAACCATGTGCCCAGAACTGCGAATGATAACCGATCTTTTCATCCATTTTCTTGCATTGCACAGCACTATGGGTAAAGCTAAAGCACAGTCAGCCACCCGCGAGAGCAGTCTATGATGGTTGGTTCACTGAGAATACAGTAATACTCCTCTCTCATTTTATACGAGTCGATATCAGCCAGTTTTACGTCTCCCATCGGAAACACTCGGATCCAAACGGTTTGTTTTGACATAACAAGGCCGACCCAGCGTGCTCCTGCTTCATTACGACGGCCCACTGTAAGCTAACTTCAGCACAGCAGATGTCCTGCGGCGCCTCCTAAGGACTTCAGTGCATCTGAGCTGGCAAAGTTCAGCGCGCAAGCATGGAAGCCAAATGAAGAAATGCTCTCCAATCCATCCACTCCGTACCACATACTCGCTGCCGGCCTCCGTTTTATTTCCAAACATGTCAGACGGGCCGGCAGACTTCATTTTTAAAATGAATGAGCATGCTGGATAAAAGCTGCGGTGCCACTTTGGATTTAGCAGAAACAGGCGTGTTTTAAAGTTTGATGTTATTAGCGGCCTCACGCTGAGAGGGTTTATAGTGAGTTTCAGTGTTCTGTCTCTCTCACACATTAACAGTGACACGCGGCTGAACCAGCAGTTTTTCTGAGGAACCAACACTGGTTTCAGTAACATGACGGCAGCATGAGCTCTTCATGTAGCTTTTCCAGTAACATGCTGCTTTTTCCCATGAATTATTGTGTAGTGTGAGAAAACATGAAATCTCTCTATTTCTGTCTCTCTCAGGGTTTGATAAAGTAATGCACAAACTAGAAAATACGGTTTCATTTTCTTTAACAAAAAAGTCCATCAAATCTGTCTATATTTGAGTTTTTCTGCTGCAAAATTTCACATTTAATTCAATGTTACATAGTTTCTTTGTGAAAAAAAGCAAAAAAATGTTGCCACACAAAATAGTTTTCAGTGATATGGATTTATGTATATAAAAATAAATCTATTAATAAATGCATTTAATTATTTTCAAAATTATTATATTTATTTGCAATATAATGCATAAGCAATAATAAATATAACATAATGCTTAACATTTATTTATATTATATAATATAAGTTACTAATGAAATATATAAATTACATGTAAATTACTTGTTTATAGCAAAATATATAGTGAAATGCTGCTGTGTTTCTGACACACATGGGTGTTATCACTTGTATTAAATGAGATGATTTTGTGCAATAATAAATACTGCTCTGATGTCAGAAATGAATTATACCAGCTGATCACTACATTTGTTACAATTTTACTTTTACATAGCTACTTTTTTAGAAGCTGCTTGTATGGCTAACTACTGTTTTCTTAAACTACTACTTTACTTTCCTTAACACTGCATATGTTTACGTGGTAATATCATACATCTAACTTTACAATGACTGAGTGATTGTGTGCATGATCATACCCACATCCCTGCTGATGTGAAGTGAGACCATGATGCATTGCAGCAGTGGAGTGAGTGGGCGTCTGGGTTCCCATGGTAACCAGAAACAAGGAAAAACACGAGCTGAACCGCTCAGGACCGTATGTGAGAGAGAAACCCTTCTGCCACTGATGTGCCTACTATCCGTGTCTAGTATATATAGTATATGGCACTGATTGTCTGTGACCCTATGTTCATATGCTTCCATTCATTTGTATCTTTGGGTTAATTCTTGCACTTAATCTGAACAACGCTTCTGTCTTCAGAAGTGTTACTGTCGTTAAAGCCGCATTAAGATAATTTACATTGAGCTACAGTAACTTACTGTGAGCCACTTTTGATGGTTTTTCATTGATATAATGTTTTTCTTAACAGTTATGTGCATTAGGTTTTTATGCATTATTGTTTGTTGTTTATTGCATTATTTTAGTGTCATGTTTGCTAGCATGGTGCTTTTTTGTTAAGTCACCTTTATTTCTATAGCGCTTTAAACAATACAGATTGTGTCAAAGCAGCTTTATAGTTATACACAAGAAAATAGTGATTTCAGTGATGCAATAAAGCAGCTCTAAAAAGATAACAGTAAACAGTCCTGGCAACCAAAGTGCATCATTATGCGTGTTTTTCGCCCTGATATTGAACATTTTAATTTAATTTTTTATTTTTAAATTTGTCAAATCATATATTTATTTATTTTCCCCTTATTTTCAGTCTGTTATTTAGGATAATTGATTTAATGTCTTCAAATGGCTCCTAAAAGCAAAACAAAATCTCTGGTTTGTTGTTTGCTATGTTGACACACTTTTCCTTTTAAAGTTAATGTTTCTTAGACAGAATAATCAGTCTAATAATCTAAAACATGGCTCAGCTGGAAACTAGTTACTTGGAAATACAGACTTTACCCTTGACATTGACTGAAGTACTGTTTGTTGTTCTCCCAGCAGTATGTGAGTTAGTTGTGTTGCAGATCAGAGCTGTATAGCGCTGGGGGAGATGCCCGTCTTTGCCCTTTACTGATCAAATGAATGATGGGAGATGGGATGGTATTGATCTGTTTCCATGAGATGAGCAGATTGCATCATTTATGGGTAAAAAAAGAAGAGGAGAAAAAAACGCTCAGGGCCAATTTATGCTTTTTTTCTGGAAGCTGTGGACTGTAATTTTGTTGGAGAGTAATTTTATTGTAGTGCAATAGCATGGCACTAGTTTATTTGTGTTCAAAATTAGAGTTTTTCCATTAACACACTCAGAAATAAAAGGTACAAAAGCTGTCACTCTCGCGGTAGCCTTTCAGAAAGTATTAGTATATATCATCTAGCTGCTAATAAGTACATTTTAGCTACTAAAATATATCTTTAAGGTACTAATATGCACCCTTTAGAGTACAAAAGTCTACCTTTTGAAAATATACCACCCCAGTGATAGCTTTTGTACCTTTTTTTTTTTTTCCCCCGGAGTAAGTTACTAAATTGGTTCATTCATTCAAATGATTCACCAGTTTGTTTCAGTTTCTGTACGTTGTCTATTTTTTCTTTCTCGATATGTGTAAAATGATGCTTCATGTCACTATTTAGTTTAACTCCAGTCTGATATATATACTGAAGATTTGACCGTGTTTTATTAGTTGCACGTTGTCTAAATTTATGCGTTCATGTTGCATGCAGATGCAAATTGTTTTTGTGCCTTATAAAATACTGCTCTGATTGCAAAATGAAAAATATATCATATACTGTAAAATAAAAATGTTTTATAATAATATAGTTTTTAACTAAATGTAGGCTATTACTGTTGGAAATGTTAATTTCATTTGTGCTGTAAAATTAGAAAACTGATAATAAAATATTTTTATTTTACACCACAAGTGACAATAATACTATTTACTGTATTAAACTCATTTTAATCCAGTATAACTGACTTTATTCTGTGGAAAAAAAAAATATTTACAACAATTTAGCTAAATACTAAAGCTACATTCAAACCCTGACAATAGAACTAATTCAAAACTTGAATAACGAACAGATTCAACTTTAACTCAAACGATTCATTAACATGAATCAGTTCAATTAATCTTTTTAGTTGAATGGATTCGAAGTTTGAACATTGAATTGATTCAAAACTTAAACTTGAATCACTAATTAATTCCTTCCTTCACGTCAATCAGTTCAATTCATCGGTTTAATTGATTGACTTCAAAATTTGAACAATGAATTTATTCAAAACTTAAACGGGAATGATTCATTTATGTGCATCAGTTAAAATTGTCCATTTCAACCAATTAATTCAAACACTGACAATAGAATTTACTCAACTTTGCATTTGATTCATTATTTCAATGTAGCTTTAGAGTTTCTCAAACTATGAGCATAAAATTGTCACTGGTGGTCACCCTAATTGGCCATAAAAATAACAACAAATGTCCTCATATACAGTGACCCAAAGGAGAACTGAAACAGTTAAGCCACATAAGTTTTCTAATGCAATGCATTGACATTTCAGACGTCTCGGTGTGACTTTAATGCATGAAAACTTCTTGGGGTCGCTGTTTGTGTATTGCATGTGAATGTCTGCATGCGGCAGCTCATTAGAGAAGAGTCTCTGTGGCGGTTCTGATGCTCTCAAACTCTGCTCTGGAGTCTCAGTAGAGCTACTGGAGCTATTTTGCAGCACATTGAAGCCTAATGGGCATTTCATGAGTGGCGACGTCTGTACTATCGCCTGCTAATGGCTGCATTTGGGAGCTATTAATGGTAAACATTATAAAGAGAAGCAGAAACGCATTGGTGCGCAGTTTTCCTCAGAGTTTATAAGTCGCCCAAGTTATTTCTCATTGCTCATTGGGTTTTTATGTTCAGTAGTTAGGGAACATATTGTCAGTTACAAACTGCTAACTGCTTACGTTAAAGTTTGCTAACGGTTGTTGTTGTTTTTTTTTCTTTCTTATTTGCAGGAATTATCTTGTGTTTTTCTTACACTCTGGTGCTGTTTTACTGTAATAAATACATTAATTTTTCATGCATTCCTAAAAATCTCGGGTGTTTACAAGCACTAGGTGAAATGTGCAACTTTCAGTATGACTAAAATGCTTTTTAATTTGAATTGGGAATCTGTTTTTGCAGTTTCGTTTAGTTCTGGTGTGTCAGTGCTGTTTCGTTTCTCAAGGAATCTTGTCAGAGTCTTACATTATTTATGTGACCCTATTAAAGTGCAGGACTGGTGTGTGTTTAATAGCTCTGAACATGCTGCTTTATGTTCTATGATTTGACAGGGAAGGTCAGGCATGAAGGGTGGCGTATCATTAGCCGAATTTAACCGTATATAATTATTTAAACTCAAATTTTTGAAAACAGTTTTTTAAAAGGTAAAGCATGCAATTTCTGTGCTACTATTTGTGCCAAACATACATTTAAAGTCATCTGGTTATTATATGCATACAGTATTTGCATACTTCATAGAATATAAATAGTGCATACTGCAGTTTTGGTGATATGCAATGCTTGAGTAGAAAGCTAGTATGCTATTCTGAGCATAGCCTGTTTTATGAAAGGGATAGTTCACACAAATGAAAATTAGCTGTTAATTTACTCACCCTCAGACCATTAAAATTAAAGTTGAGCAGTAAAGAAGATTTTTTGCTAAAACCATGTTCTTTGGTAAATTATAAAATGTAAGTCAGTGGCTACCGGCGCTTTAAGAGTCCAATAATAATAATAATAATAATAATAATAATAATAATAATAAATCATATCAGGCAAAGCAAAATTAATCAGGCTAAAGTTAGTGGCCTCTGATGATATATTGAGGTTTTATGATCGATCTGTGTGAGAAACTGAACGTTATTTACATCATTATTACTTGTAATCTAGAACCTCAGGCAAACAGGCAAACTCATTCTTTTCCGTGAACTGATTCTTTTGGACACTGTTTCAGTTACAATTCAACAGCTGGCAAAAACCAGCATCATAGGATCAGATACACTGGTATTTTGGCTCATTCCGAGTTGGAGACAAGTCTAAAAGTGAGTTTTGATTGAGTACGATGGTTCAGTCTAATTTGGTGAACTAGTTCATCAAGATCACTAAAAAGAACCGGTTCAAAAGAATGATTCGTTTGTGAACCGTACATCACACTCTTAAACATAAAGGTGCTTCACGATGCCATAGAAGATGCCTTTTTGTCTAAATGGTTCCATAAAGAACCTTTAACATCTGAAGAACCTTTCTGTTTCACAAAATTTCTTTGTGGTGAAAGAAGGTTCTTCAGATTATAAGAGAGAGACGGTTCTTTAAAGAACCTTTGACTGAATGGTTCTTTGTGGAACCAAAAATGGTTCTTCTATGGCATCGCTTGAAGAACCTTTTGAAGCACCCTTATTTTTAAGAGTGCACCTTCAACCATTTGTCAGAGGCTCTGGATTACAGGTAATAATAATGCAAATAATGTTCAGTTTCTTTCACATCCTGATCGTTTCACTTCATAAGATCTCAATATAGCATCAGGAGTCATGGAAATTCATTTTGTGTTGCCTGATGTGCTTTTTTTGACTCTTAAAGTGCCGGCAGCCATTGACTTGCATTTTATGAATCACCACAGTTTCAGCTAAAAACCTTCTTTACTGTTCAACTGAAGAAAATAAAGTCACTTACATCTTGGATGCCCTGAAGGTGAGCAAATTGACAGCACATTTTTATTTTTTGGGTGAACTGTCCCTTTAAAAATACAAAATTGCTATACTATCACTGCTGCAGCAACAAATCCGTTATAGAAATGCATAAATATAAAACTTGATGTTTTTAAAGAAACTCAAGAGGAACAACACAATGAAATGAGTGTGAGCTCTCCGCTCGTGTCTCAAGAGAAAGTGCTTGCGAATGAGTTAATGAATTAAAACATCTCGTTGCATATGCAGCTGGGTTAATAACCTTCAGACTGGCGAGGTTGTTTCTGACGGATGGATGAAGGGGCGGAGCTTCTCTTCAAATATTGATAAGGGCCGTGTTTTCAGTCTTATATAATGACAGCAGACTTTAACTCTAAGGAATAAACTCACAGTGATTCCAGTTGAGCTCAGGATGTTTTTTTTTATTTATTTCAAATGCCTGGATGCACATAATTTAAGCTTCGGTGTTCGTTTAGACCGGTCTGCGCTGGAATGAGTGCTCGATGAGTTGGCCTTAAACTGAGGACAATTCACCCAAAAATGAAGTCTGACATCCTATTTACCCCCGGTGTCAGAGATTTCAAAACGTTTTTTCTCGGTAAACACCTTAGATGTAAAATATTCCAATCATTTAATGCCACATTTGCATGTTTACAGTTCTCTGATTATTTTACAGTACTTACATTAGTAATTTATGTATTCAATTATTCTTTTTTCAGTGCAATATGACTGACTTTCTTCTGTGGTACATTAATATTTGAGATTTTTAAAAGGGAACTATTCCTTTAAAGTATTTAAATGAAAGATTGGGCCGATTTAGCATCATCTTGAATGTCTGCATGTGTAAACAGGCCAGTGTTTTATCTATATCTCTTGTTTTTTTTTTCATTTCACAAGAGCGTCATAGTCCTCAAATTTCTCACAGCAGGAGATTTGAAGCCTTGAACTGCAGAAGACAGTGAAATTGTCACTCAATGTTTTGATGTCTAAAGGCAATGCTAACTCTCTCCTAGACGTTAAAGTATCTACATTGTACACTCCTCCCTAAAGCACCAAAAATTTGCATCTGAGTCAAAGTAAAAATGATCTACTGTATATAACGCCCTTGACCTCACTGATCAAATAGTCTTGACCCATCTCAGCTCAAGCAGACCGCAGTTCACATTCAAGAAAGCCTTTCTTCTTTCTCATTTCTGCATGGAAACGTCCAGAGTTGTGACAGAGTTTTACGGTGAGGCCACATCCGAGAGTTCAAAGCCAGCCTCGTGCTTTGATGTGAAACGTCAAAGAAATGTCTAGAAGGCACCTGCCGTGCCACTTCGGCCCCCGGCTCTATTTACAGAAAACTCCAGCGCAGCGTTTGCCATGCATCGCTCTCATCAGGTGTGAGATCATATTCCTCTCGGTAATAACAGTTACTGTCAGGAGGAAATGGACTCGTTGTGCACTTATGTTTGGCCGTCAGAAAATCCCTGCATTTTACCTTCAAAAGTGGTTTGATGGCTCGCTAAAAATGAACATTGTCATTATTTATTCACCTTTTGTCATTTTAAACCTGCACACTGTTATTTTTCCCCATAGACCACAAAAAGAGAGTATTTTTGAGAATTTTCCCCAGCTTATGATAAAAAAAACACCATAAAGGATGACATTAATTCATACACGCTGTAAAAAATTTCCACCGTAAGTTGAGTTCAGTTGATGCCTTAATTTTTTGTCTCTAATCAATCAAATTGGCAAGTCATTACAATTATATTAAACTGACTTAAGAAATTGAGTTCAAATTGAAAAAGAAGTTCAAATTGGAGTTAATGAAAAAACATGTTATCATGATTTATTGATCATTTTTACAGAGAATGTTTTTCAATACAGTATATTATTGTATTTTCAGTTAAGTTAAAAAAGATTATTGGAGTACTTTTTACTTCATAAAATACCATTTTTACTTTATAGGGGACATCGGATGCCCATTTTTCACAAGTTGATATGATTCTTTAGGGTCTTAATGAAAAGTCTATAACATACTTTGGTTAAATTTTCTCAGTGGTAGTGTAAAAAACACCCTCTGTTTTCAGCAAGCCGTTTTAGTCCATGTTCCTTTAAATGCTAATGAGCTCTGCTGACCCCGCCCCTCTCTTCTGTGGAGTGACGAGCCGTTCTCATGGGGCTGTTTACTTTAGTTGCGGAACTTGCTAACTAGCACGTTATTAGGAAAGGCGATTTGCAAAGATTCATAAAAGAACCTTATACTCACTTCTTCTGTGGGTGTGGCTGGATCACAAATTATTTGCACGAACATAAACGCATTTAGGTAAATTGGGGGGCGCATTCCCATCAGAAACACTTGTAATCCTCTGCGTCTTCAGCGGCTCAGATGTCGGGAGTAAATGACGACTGCTGTTCATTATTACATCCAACAACAAAACACCTCAGTTGCTTAGCAGCTATTCTTGTCTAAATCTGCTCTGGCGTCAAATCATTGGCAGACTGTTACAGCTCCCTCAGGGCGGGTCTAAGGTAAAATGCTAGTGTCAATCAACAATCGTGGGAGGGGCCTGGGTCTGTGTGATGTCACACAGCCAAGCATCTGAGAATGGCTGGATATGAGAGAGTGCGTATGATTTGTGGGGATTAAAATAAAAACACTGGGTGGATTTTTATCATTATAGGGTGGTTGTGTACACACTGCCAACACACATATAAATTCAAACGCATGTAAAAGTGAATTTTGTATCTGATGGCCCCTTTAATGTTGTTTTGGTCTTTCTACTTCAAAATGTCATGTTTAATGCAATGTGTTAAAACATTTCTTTATTATTTGTGCAATTTCTGAGTGAAAATTTTTATTCTACACTTTATTTGTGTGTGTGTGTGTGTGTGTGAGAGAATCATGCACTGTATTCCCAGAATTCCCTTAAGACATATGATAGTTTCATGAGAGGAATAGAGAAAAATGTATTTG
The DNA here is from genome assembly GCA_036784905.1 of Acrossocheilus fasciatus. Taxonomy (NCBI): domain Eukaryota; kingdom Metazoa; phylum Chordata; class Actinopteri; order Cypriniformes; family Cyprinidae; genus Acrossocheilus; species Acrossocheilus fasciatus. The sequence continues at coordinate 33,715,040 of CM071953.1, forward strand.
TTTTTCTTGAAATCTTCCCTTGCATATTCAAAGCTGCATGTTGCAAGCACTCATATTTTAATGCCTGTATGAAACTATTATATTTTTATTATTTTGAATTAGTTTCTATTTTTATATTTTCCATTTTCATTTAAATTGTAGTTAAAGTTTTAATTTAAAAATCGTTTTTTTTATTTTTATTTAATTTTTAGATATTTAGTTAATCTTTGAGAAATGTTTCCTTGGCAACCAGCTGAAATAAAATAAGTCAAACATTTTTTTTATATTTAATTACATTTTTTTTTTCTTCAAGTGATGATTTGTAATTTTATTTTTATATTTTATTTTTTAAAATTTTTTAATGGTTTTAGTTTTAGTTAACTACAATAAACCCGGTTGCAGATATTCCTTTTAGTGGATGAGAATAAGAATAAAAGCTTCTTTTTTTTTTAATCTATAAACAAATACTCCCAGCAGATGTCTTGCACTACGTTGTGCTTTTTTAACTGGCTTACACTTCATGTACTGCAAATATTGTTGGCTCTTGTGATGAATTGCTTGTGATGTTCCTCGTTCTTGAGTCTCTTTGGATAAAAGCATCTGCTAAATGATTGAATGAAAATCTTTTTCACACTCTTGAGTGCTACATTTTTTAAGATGTTGTACGAAGTTAAAAATGGACATGTGACTCTCATAATCTGATCTATTTCCAAGTGAATGTTTAATGAGAAAATCATTGTGAGAAGTGGACATTACGTGTCACAATGGAGTCAGGCGGAGGAGATAAAATATGATCAATCTTATCAAACTAGCATGCACAGACGAGTAATTCAGGGTTGGTTCTGATTTTCTCTGAGTGTCTCTGTCAGATTGGGTTCGGAGGAAGCGTGTGGTAACGTGTTTCTTCAGGTTGAGATGTGGTGGATTTGAAGGCTTTGTATAAGCCTCTTCAGTGCAGTGCTTAGTGAAGAGGAACAAGTCAAAATGTTCCAGAGACTCTGTGTTCTCCACCTGCCTTCAGTTTTAATATTTTATATATTTAATTTTTAATTCTAATAAAACAGTAACTGATGGTGTTTTATTATATTTATGTATTTCACACAATATATAATGAATACATAATTGTACGTTTTATTTTTATTTTTTATACTTTAAAAATCTATTTTTATTTCTAATAAAACTAAATAACTGTTGAGTTTTATTTGTATAATTCCCCCTTATGTACAATTTTATAGATAGACAGATAGACAGATAGATAGATAGATAGATAGATAGATAGATAGATAGATAGATAGATAGATAGATAGATAGATAGATAGATAGATAGATAGATAGATAACTATAATTTATATTTTTATATTCTTATTTATTTTATATTTTTATTTATTTATTGTGTATATGTGTGTGTGTATATACTTTTATTTTATATTATTTTTGTTTTATATAATTGTTTTATTTTAATTTATATTTCTAATAAAACAAAGTAACTGTTGACCATGCATTATATTTATATAACGCATCCTTTATAAAATATTTTAATATATTTTTCATATCTAATAAAACAAAGTAATGGACTTATTTATATAATTCTTATTTTGATGAATAATAGTGTAAAATGTTTTTGTTATAATATATATATTTATTATTATTATTATTATTATTATTATTATATATTTTTTTCCGGAGATATACAAGTACATTTTCGGAGTTCACACTCGATTAGCAGGTGCTATAAAAAGTACATTTCAGACCTCGTTTGCGTGGCACACATTGAAAAGCACTGTAGTTGCGATGGGATTTCTGTGGGTCTAATAGACTTAATAGACTCTGCAGGACGCCGGGTTCAAATTGCCAATTTCTCGCTCACAAATGACTTCCTCCCGCTCTTTTCTCGCTGTTCTTTCTCTTGTGTTTTCTCACAAACACATGGTTTTACAGCGGCATGCAAATCTTAGAGCAATAAATGCTTTTATTTTGCATTCTTATCTCACTTGATACATTTTGATTGCAAATAACATCATTTGAGTGAAAATTTTAAAAATGCACAAACAAAAGTCTAGCTCTAATAGGACAATGCAATTTTGCATTACATAAATTTTGTTGTTTAGAAGTATGAGACGTAAACTTTGAGGAGGATCATGTTGTGCAGTTAACAGTCAGGCTTCAGGCGAAGAGTCGGTGTAAATATTTAATGTGTGCAGTCCATTAAGTGTTTCTGCTGTTGCTCTGCATCTGTGTGGCTCCATCGGCTGTTAGAGATGGAGGTCTTTCATCAGCCAAAGGCCTGCTGTCCATTTGGCCACATTACCAACCGACTGGCTGGACAGAATGGACTCAGCCATTCTCTCGTGTGTGGCTCGGACTGGCGCCGATCCCGGCTATCAGTGAGCGAAGTGGACAGATGCCAGAGCAAAGCTCCACACGCCGCACCATAAACACCATACCATCACAAGATGATTCCCTAAACCACAGCACTGAGTAA
>CM071953.1:33722500-33725000 GCA_036784905.1 Acrossocheilus fasciatus
CTTTGTCCTTTTTTTGCCTCCGTTGCAGCCATAGATCACATAGATGCAGACTGTTAGTGAGGAATAGTTTGGGGAAAATACATCCTCAAACTTGTATGTTTATCTGTAGAAAAGTAAAGAATATTTACACAGCTCTTTTGGATGTAAGCTCCGAAAGGAATAGAAAGGACGTGACGCGTGGCTAAGTATGGTGTCTCGTACCTGGAATTAGTGCTCTGCATTTAACCCATCCAAGTGCACACACACAGCAGTGAGTAGTGAACACACACACACACACACACACACACACACACACACACACACACCCGGGGCAGTGGGCAGCCAATGCTGCGGCGTCCAGGGAGCAGTTGGGGGCTCGGTGCCTTGCTCAAGGGTCTCATCTCAGTCACGGTATTGAAGGTAGGGAGAGCACTGGTTATTCACTCCCCCCCCTGAGACTCGAACCCGCAACCTCCAGGTTACAAGTCCGACATAATAACCATTAGGCCACGATGCCCCCCCCCCCCCCTTTTTTGAAACTAAATGACAAAAATGACTAAATAAATAATAAAACAAAATAAAAATAATTAATTATTGACTTAATCAGTTCTAAAAAAATACAATTAAAAATAAAAATAGTCCACAGGGCTCGTGCGCTATATTCCAAGACTCTTTTGGTCATATATACATATTTTTTTAATATATAATTTTGTATATTTTTTTTATAAAAATGTGTTTAGGAAAAGTGACTGAAGATATTTAGTCTTGTTTTCTGATGAATGTATTAATAGTAAAAAAAAAATAAATAAATCTGCCAATGGAGTAAACTTGGAGAAAAATACTGTAAACTTAATTAAAATTGAAAACTGTTTTTTAAATTATTTTTGGTAATTGTTAATTTTGGTAATTTTAAGCATAAATGCATTTAATTTCGATATTAATATTTAGAGTTAGTTTTTATTGTTTTCAATTTTTATTATTTTTTAATTATTTTTTTTTATTTATTTGCGTGAGTAATTTTTTTTGTATCTCCCAAGGACATTTTTAAATATTTTCTTTTTTTTCTTTCCTTTTCTTATTTGACTATTTCAAAATAGTTTGTTTTGTCTTTAGTTTTTAATTTTATTTCAGTTAACGTTTTTTCAGTAAAACTTTACAATAATGTGTCATTTGTTGACATTAGTTAATGTATTAATTAACATGAACAAACAATGATCAGTACATTTATTACACTATTTATTCATCTTTGTTAACGTTAGTTCATTGAACTCATAACTAATGTTAACAAACGCAACTTTTAATAATTGTAATAATGCATTAGTAAATGCTGACATTAACATTAAGATTAATAAATGCTGTGGAAGTACGGTTAATTCTTAATTCATGTTAACTAATTTTGTTAACTAATGAACCTTATTGTAAAGTGTTACCTGTTTTTCTTAGTTTACTTATTTAATTTTAGTTCAAATTGACTTTATTTAAAGTAACACTTTTTTTTTTAAACTATAATAACCCTGGTCCCTCCTCCTAAATAAAAGAACCAATCACCAATTCGCAAAGTCATCGCATCACTGCAGTTGTCATTAGAATCTCTGGTTGCCATAGAAACAGTCAGCATCCTGAGATGCTCACATGAGACCAACCTGAAGTAAAAGCTATTTTTAATGCAATTTGAGCATACGAAACAACATTTATGTGACAGTTCATGCAGTTTTATGAGATTTCCCCATTCACAGGGACAGAAGTCAGTCTTGTGTGACCAGAGCTCGCAGAGTGAACAGACTTCATTTGAAAGAGGCTTTGATGAGGATGAGTAAATATTGATGAGTTTTCATTTCTGCTGAAGTTTTATTATTCCTAAGTGTGGTGTATTCAGCCTGAAATCCTTTGTAATTGGGCTGAACTGGATTCTGCAGGCGGTTGCGAGTCGCTGAGTTTAGTAGTTGCTCATTTAGCCTCTAACCACCGTATTTCTGTCTACTTTTCCTGTCCTCTTGTGCTCCTTAATCTGCGTCTTTGGCTTTTTCACCGCAGCTGCTCGCAATCACGAGCGACGAGACCCTTCATCAGCCACTTCCTCCTCATCCATCAGCCTCCTGCTCTTATGTGTTAGTTTGATAACCGCCTCAGATTGCTTCTCTATCCAGAGTCTGAGGTCCATTTCGCACCCAGACCAGTTCTTTGGTTATTTTAGTAACACTTGAGTGTTTTTAGGGCTGGAAGTTTAGTGGCTTTCACACAGCTGCTGTTAGTCTGGCAAGTCTAGCTGATGTTAATACTGAAAGCTTCAGGAAACCACCTGTGTGCTGACGTGTTTGAATATGTGAACTGAATGTCTCTGTAAAGCTGAGTCACAGTAACCTGATGATGGCTAATTGGCTATAAAGGCAGTCGGATGGTGAGCACTTCTCAAGGTTTTCACAGTAACTTTTCACTAAGTTGTTCTGGTGATTCAGAGAGTTTAAATGCCCCATCAAATTGTTAGACGAGCGTGTTTTCTGTACTGTATTAATGCATTTCA
>CM071953.1:33730000-33755000 GCA_036784905.1 Acrossocheilus fasciatus
TTTCAAATAGTTGTATCTCAGCCTAAATATTGTCCGATCCTAACAAACCATACATCAATGGAAAGATTATTATTCAGCTTGATGTATAAATTTCAATTTCAAAATATTGACCCTTGTTACTAGTTTTGTTGTTCAAGGTCACATTTGGAAATTGTATAATGTTACAAATAACTGCTGTTCTTTTAAACTTTCTGTTCATCAAAGAATCCTAAAAGATAAAACTGTATCAGAGTTTCCACAAAATATTGGGCAGCGCAACTTTTTTTCAATATTAATAATAATCAGAAATGTTTCTTGAGCAGCAAATCAGCATATTAGAATGATTTCTGAAGGATCACGTGACACTGAAGACTGGAGGAATGATGCTGAAAATACAGCTGCGCATCACAGAAATCAATAGAGTTTAATAGATATTCACATAGAAAACTTTTATTTTAAATTGTAAAAATGTCACATTTTTTACTGCATTTTTGATCAAATAAGTGCAGCCTTGGTGAGCAGAAGAGACTCCTTTCATTTTATATACAGGCCTATATATATATATATATATATATGTATGTATGTATGTATGTATGTATGTATATTCAAATAAATAAATGAAGAGAGAGAGTGAGAGAATGAATGAGAGAGAGAGCGTTCTGAGGCCGTTCACTATATTGCTTAAATGTATATTGCCAGCTAATGATCCATACTGGGAATCAAACTCAAGGCTTTGGCATTTTTATCGTCATGCTCTGCTGGTTACAAAGTTAATTCAGTTATCTAATCGTGAAAGTTAAGCGCTAATGTCCATGCTCACCAAAGCAGACAGTTTCTCTGCTATCTGGCTTATTTGTTTTTGGGTCTTTGCCATCTCATTTATGGTTAGGATAGAGAGCTGACGGGTCATGATGTGGAGGAGAGGTGATGGATCCGTTTGTGAATCTCTAGCAGCTGAGTCATTTCTAAATGTGTGTCATGAAGAGTGTCAGTTGTTTATAGACGTTCATCACGCTGACCTGACCTCATTCACCAGCTCTCTTTACTGCTGCTGCTCCACAATCCATGATGTTATGAATAATAAAGAAGTAAGGAGGAAGTTATGTCACTATCTGTCTGTCTGTCTATAAAAGTAGTACTTATAAATTAATTACTATTTATATTATTACTGTTATATCATTTTATTTACTTAATATTTTAAGACATTTCAGGATGGATAGATGCATAATGAAATGTTATGCATGTTTGTATAAGACTGATGAATATTTTAAGATATTTCATTATTAATATTGTTATATGTTTGATGAATGTCTTTAAATAAAATAATTGTCATAAATAGTTATGCATATAAATAAATGAATATACACACACACATACAATATAGTATGCACAAAATTGAAAGTGTTTGTTTTATATATTTTATTATATATCCAATTAGTATGTTATGTATGCAATTATGTATAACATTATGTTTGTAATTAAACTCATAAAGCACGCTCTGCCTGTTGATTAATTGCTTCATTTTTAAAGACATTTAAGTTTGTTTTGAAAAGTGGTTTTATCGGACAACGTATAATATTTTCCTTATGTTATTGAACATAACCATCATTATCGGCTATGTTGTCGACTGGGATTCAAATATAATACACTGTTACTGTATGTCACTGTATAGACAGTGTTTGTCTTATGACAGATCTGTGCATGTAAAGCCTCTCTGCTGATGCTTTTTTCATATTTGGCTGCTCGTATGGCTGTTGTGGGCTGTCAGAGTCAGTAGTGCGGAGTGTTATGTATGTATCCATTCAGTCTGGCAACATAAAAGAAAAGAACAGACATGTATGCTTTATTTTTGCTTTGACAGCAGCACAGACCGTCCGTGTTTATGAGATCTGTTCCGCCGGTTAGTGCCGCTGCTATCAGTGTAGATAAAGTGGACATGAAGCACTAACAGGTAGAAAACCTGCTGCGTATTCCCCCTTTCTTCGGCCCTGAACTGCCTCAGGAGAAACAAAACGACGCGCAACTTAAAACCGAGTGGAAAGCGAAGCGTTGGTGTTGCAGTCAGTAACAGTCATCTGTTACAAAAGCTTTATGCAACGCAGGAATCGGCCACATCCCGGCCCAGCTGCTCCTTCATGTCGAGCTCAAATAAGTATCGCGGTTGGAATTTCTTCCTGCTAATTCCCTATCATGTCGCAAGCCTTTTTATTGCGTTGTTGGAGGCGATCCCACATCAATTATTGGCTTCCTCCTCAAGGGAAGCAAGTCTTTTTCAGAGCGTGCCTCGTGGAGGTTGTTGGTGCCAGGCATCATCCAGAGCTTCTCTGGTCCTGGCTGTGCTGAAAGACTCATTCAGAGCTCAAACCCGGGAGATTCACAAATCCAGCACCGCCGAGCTCAGAGCTTTGGACGGAGCAGCAGTACAGCACGGCTTCTTTGTAATGTTCCTTAATCGACTCAAACCCATTCAGGAAATAATAGGTTTAGAACTCACTTTAGGTTTAGATCTTAGGAGCCAAAATGTAAAATTAATTGACACTTTCTTCTCCGAGTGTTGTTATGAACATTTAAGCAGTGCATGAGTGAAAACATTTGGTTTTATAATCAGAATCAAGTATTTAAGAGAGCTGTGTAGTGAATGCAGGCATGCAATTTTATATATATATATATATATATATATATATATTATTTTATTTTATTTTTTAAATATATTATTTTTTTTGTTTTTGTACAATATTTGCTCCAAGATATTTAAAAACAGAAAATGTGAAGTTAAACTATATTACTTTTTTTTTTTTTTTTAAATAGACTTTTCTTCTCACCAAGGCTGCATTTATTTGATCAAAAATACAGTAAAACAGAAAAAAGTGAAATATTACAATTTAATATAACAGTTTTCTATGTGAATATATTGTAAACTGTATTTTATTTCTGTGATCAAAGCTGAATTTTCAGCATCATTACTCCAGACTTCAGTCACATGATCCTTCAGAAATCATTCTAATGTTGTTTTCCTGCTCGAGAAACCTTTCTGATTGTTGTCAATGTTGAAATTTTTTTTTTTTCCAGGATTTTTCTTTTTTTCCAGGATTCTTTGAATAAAACAAACAAAAGAACAGCATTTATTTAAAATAGAAAACTTTTACAACATTATAAATGTTTTTACTGTCACTTTTAATCAATGCATCCTTACTGAATAAGTGTTTTTTTTTAAAGAAAAAGAAAAAAACATGCATATTTAAATGTATATTTAAATTAATTTATTATGTACATGCATAACAATAAAAAAAAATATAAATTAGTTAATTAATAAAGCAGTTAATAATTCTTAATTGGTTCTAATTAACAATATAATTATTTAAAAAGTCAAGTTTTGAGAAGAATACTGTTGAACACAAGACAACACACTTACAGAACAAAGCAACTCATTTAAATGTGCAGTGGTTAATGGTGACAAGAAAACAATGATTATGCGTTTATTAATTGATTTTCTTGATTAATGCATGTAGGTAACAGTCCATCTCTTTGACGTCGTCTGTCTGTTCATGAATTTCTGTATTTATTTGATGAATGTGATCCTGCAGGCCTGCCCGCCTTACCGCACAGCTAATTATGACAGTGTGTTGCTTCCAGCAGAAATAAATAGAGCTTGTGAAACATGATTAAATTCTTTGTTGTTTCATTCATAACATCCTCATATTTCTTCCATGCTTTATCCAAGCTTCGCTTCGCCAGAGGTATCGTCGTCTAATGCGTAAAAGCCCATATTCTTCTGATTCATCTTCGTTTTTGATCAGCAAACATCTGCACTTGATGGCTTTGGATGTAATTGCATCCTAATATCATGTTTAATGCGAGTATCTGCAACCCTAAACGTATTATTAGAGGTGATTTCACAGATCTTAACCTGTTTGTTTTGTGTTTGCAGATGATGAAGTTTGCCTGGGACAACTATAAACGTTACGCTTGGGGAAAGAATGAACTCCGACCTCTGACCAGGAACGGACACATCGGGAATATGTTTGGTGAGTGAGATTATAATTTTGCATCAACTCTCTGAGTTTTATTGCTTTCTTCGGCTAGCATCAGGTCATTTTCTTGGAAACCAAAATCATTTCTGTCTCGTCTCACAGGACTGAATGTGTTTGTTCCACCGAATGTCCAAAAATGACTATGCTGTGCCACCGAAACAAATGTCAGTTATATTCATACCGAGATGAAATTCAGATTACAGATTCAGTGTTTGCAGTCCTTTGTGAAGTTGCTGCCTTTACAGACAATAAGGCTGAATAAAATTCAGAATGAATTGGGACAGCGTGTTGAATTAAAAAAAACAAAACGTTTTAGACGATACAACCATGCCAATTAGTGTATGCCAATTTGTATGCATATTTTTTTTTGTATATATTTTGTTAATAATGCCTATGCATAACAATACATCTGTTTTAATAAATTAGTTAATTAATCAGTTCATTCTAATTTGGTTCTAATAAATTAAACGTGTCTTTAATATAAGGAGTTTTATCAATTTAATTTTAAGATGATTAAAGACAAGTTTTTGTGGCAATACAACTGATTTAATGTTATTGTATGTCAATTTATATTTGTTTTTATATTTTATTTGCAATGTCTGTGAAATAACAATAGATCTGTTTTAATTAATTTAGATGATAAGTGAGTTAAAATGAAATTTATAAAATATCAAATAAATACAAATTTTCTATGCACAGTATGTCATTTCAAGCATTGATTATTAAGATCATCTAATGTTTGTGGAAATAGTCCGTGTTTATGGGTAATTTATAGAGAAAAATGAAATGTGGTGTATGAATGTCGTTCCATTTTAATTCCAAACCCTGTTTGCAACCTTAATTCTAATAATTCTTTTTTTTTTTTTTTAACTCATTTTATTTCAAAAGACATTCTGAGAGACATGAATCCTCATCTTAGAAGAAGTGCATGTTTCTGTGGTTCCACCTGGTTTACCCTGTTCTCACTGTTCTGGTGGAATATGAAATTCTATAACTCTCTTCATAAGAAATCAGAATTCCATGCAGGAGCGGCTCTAGTCAGAGGCCTGCCGCTTCAGAGCTGCTCCGGTACTGTAATAATGCGGCCTGTCCTGTAGAAATATCAGCACACTTGACATTTGGAATGTTGCTTTACAATAAGAAGTGAGGAACGTGGATTTTAACCGTTTATAGACCGTACAAAAGGTCAGTGTGGGAATGAGGTCAGCACCGTCCACTCATCAAATGGAGCGAATGGTTTTCTTATGTGCTCTGTAGTCTCACCTTAGACTGAAGGAGAACGTCTGACTGACATCTAAAGCGACCAGTCACAGTTGTTTTAGGGGTGGGATTATCTGGGAACTTTTTTGGCTACTGAATAGTTCCGAGTAATGGAGTTTTCTAAGAGAAAAGTGACGTCCCACAGATTCAAGGGTCAAACTCCAGTACTCTATCACTTAATTGCTGTTTTCTATCAGCGCAACCCAATTAGCCTCGGGAAACTATCTGTCTTGCCAATCAGATGATCCGATGCTTTGAATTAGTCATTTTGCGACAGATTCCTTCAAGCTTGGGAAAAAGACGCCCTACTTTGTGAAGCAGCTAATCCGATAAGCCACCGGGTTTGTGCGTTTGTTGCCGCGTACAGGTTTCCCGCCTCTTACAAGATCCTTGATCTTTATGTGTCCCTGTGAAGCCGAGTATGAAATTGAACGCCGTGTCCTTCAGTTCAATCCCATGAGTAAATAGACACGTGGGAAGATTGCATCTGCATTTAGCCGACTTGTGGAAATCACGCTGATGTACTGAAAGTCACTGTACCTTCGTGTTTCATATGCTCGTATCTCATTCCCTTTAATCCTTGTCTTTTTTTCTTTGGCTCCCTTCATATTCAGTACCTGTTGTGAAGCTGTACATTAGGGACGTTTCTTTTTCATTATTTTGAAGCAAACTAGAAAATAGAGTGGAAAACAGGAAATGAATAATTCAGAACGGATCCACACACATATTTCTCATATAGAATTTGGCTTTCTTCTGATATGCCTGCTAGTTTTCACAGGTGTTATTATCATGGGAGCAAAAAGAGAAACAAAAAATATTATTAGATATGCTGACTAGTGGTATTACTAAGGCTTGTGCTTCAGGTTACAGGTGGCTGATGATAAAAACAATATATATTAATCATGCACAGATGACAGTCGTTTACTAAATGAGTGTAATTTTACTGAATTGTACTTAATTCACTTAGAACACCTCGGCAACTGCATAGCAACACCCTGGCAACATTAAATATATCAAAATGTATATATGTTACAGAAGATTTATATTTCAAATAAAATATTAGCATGTTAGAGTGATTTCTGAAGGATCATGCGACTCTGAAGACTGGAGTAATGATGCTGAAAATTCAGCTTTGATCACAAGAATAAATTGCGGTTTGCAATATATTAGAATAGAAAATAGCTATTTTAAATTGAAATAATATTTCAGAATTTTACTGTATTTTTTATCAAATAAATGCAGCCTCGGTGAGCAGAAGAGGCTTCACATATGAACTGCAGCAATAAAAATGGACCTCTTGTATGTAAGGGTTGGACAGATGGTGGAAATTAGTCGTTAAAAACTAAGTTATGATTGTTTTAATTATGCTTTTGGAATGAGTGTACCTGAGGGGGAAAACTGATAAAATAGTGTCTGCACAATTCACTGAAACATCTGTAGGGCCGCCGTAAATGAAGGAATCTGTCAGGATGTCATTACAGGTCTAAACACTGGCATTTAATTGATGCTGAGAGTTCACTTTCTTTTTTGACATGTGATCCTATAAATATTGCATGTTGAAGGCATCAAAGGCCTGTCAGGGTCTGTGATGAAGCTGCTGGATGAATGTGACTGTCAGGCGGGTTTGTAGCAGGCGTCTGCTCGCCATCACTCAGCGACACAGGAACAATGGCCATCAACAGCTCCGGCATGATGCGATGAAAGCTGATTCATTGACTTGATTAATGATCAGAACGCCTCCATCCCGTGCGAGCTGTAGATCGTTTGATTGAAAGATCAAACTGTTTAATGATTGTTTCTCTTGTTTTGTACTTTCGCTTCTGGCTCTGTTCGGACAGGACTAGTTTTCGCTGAGGGGAGGCGTGTTGTGTTTCACACACACACTTTGTGATTTTAATTCTGCCCAAATTGAATAAGTCTGTCATTTAGAAAAGAACTGTTAATTGCATGTGTATGGATTCACGTTGTCTTGATTGCTCTGTTATTTGGATGCTTTTTGCTGCGTGACGCTGCTTCTAGCGGGTGTTTGCTCAGTGGGCGTTCGGAGAGGCGACACTGGAATATTGAAGCACAGTGGGGAGATATCGACTGTCTGTCTCTGCCGTGTGGATCTCAGGGCCGCAGTGTGTGTGTGTGTGTGTGTGTGTGTGTGTGTGTGTGTGTGTGTGTTGAGGCCAGTGGTTGGGAAAGCAAATCTAGCTTGCCAAGCAACTCATAATTCAAAGTAGTTCATGTACCATTCATTTTTAAAAATATACATTCCAAAAGGGAGGTTTCATAGTGATTCCATTTGATTTGAAGCTTATTCTGGTCCTATTTGGGTGTTAAATAAACATAATTAAACACTTGTCCAAAAAGTGGGCCAGAGAGAACTAGAATACTTTAGAGAGAATATTAAAACTAGCTGGACACAAAGTTATAACATGGCCATTTTTTGTTAGTTTATATGTGTAATATAAATAGTTTATTTATGTGTGTGTGTGTATATATATATATATATATATATATATATATATATATATATATATATATATATATATATATATATATATATAAACTTAAAATAAATATAAATTGAATTGCAACCACATATGTGACCCTGGACCACAAGACCAGTCTGAATAAATAAGCTTTCAATTGATGTATGGTTTGTTAGGATCGGACAATATTTGGTTGAGATACAACTATTTGAAAATCTGGAATCTGAGGGTGCAAAAAAATCTAAATATTGAGAAAATCGCCTTTAAACTTGTTCAAATGAAGTTCTTAGCAATGCATATTACTAATCAAAAATGAAGTTTTGATACATTTACGGTAAGAAATTTACAAAATATCTTCATGGAACATTCTTTACTGTAATATCCTAATGATTTTTGGCATAAAATAAAAATGTTTCATTTTCACCCATACATTGTATTTTTGGCTATTGCTAAAATATACCCCAGTGACTTGAGACTGGTTTTGTGGTCCAGGGTAACATATGACTAAAAAACATTCAAAATATCTTATAAACCACATAGGAACACCTTGGCAACTACATAGCAATGTCCTGGTAATCCACTTTGGCAGATGCATAGCAACGCCACACCCTGGCAACCAGCAAAACACTAGCAACGATATATGACAGACTAAAATGCATAGCAACACCCTGGCAACCAGTAAAATACTAGGGAACCACATATGACAAAAAAAAAAAAAAAAACTACTAAAACACATAGCAACACCCAGGCAACCAATAAAACACTAGCAACCACATATGACAGACTAAAATGCATAAGAACACCCTGGCAACCAGTGAAACACTAGCAACCATAAATGACAGACTAAAAACAGACTAAAGACAGACTAAAACACATAGCAACACCCTGGCAACCTGTAAAACAGTAGCAATATGACAGACTCTATAGCACATACATGTCATCATGTTTCTCCTGTATTTTCCCATATTGCATTTATTCAGCCTTTTTTCCAATACTGTTGTTTTTCTTCTTCACTTCCTGTATATTGTTGGCTTTTTCATTTCCGTTAGTGCACTCGTGCCTCCCGCCTCTCCTTTATTTGCGCTATCAGTCGGTTTCCATCTATTACGCATTACTCTCTCTCACTCTCATTTAGCGGCTCTCGTGGTGAGCGGGTCTGTTCCTGCGCTGCTGCTGCTCGAGGCTGCAGGCCATTACTGTTCATTACAGGCAGAGCCAGAGGTCAGCGGGGTCACGGGATACACTAACACAGCTGTAATAGAGAGATGAGGAACCAGAGAGCAGCGCTCCAGGATGTCACACGCAGTACTTGTAGAGAGACGTTTGAAGATAAATCACTCAGGTCTTTGTGATTCATCATAAAAGTGATTTTAGCACAGGTTTTACATCATTAAAACCAGATCTATATTTCCTGAAGGAGAGTGCAGTGCTTGCAACAAAAGAATCACGCCTTAGGCTTCAGTTCTGATGCTTTACTGGTAGCTGTAGATGTTAAATAGATGCAATAAAAGATAGACCAATCACTTTTCAGTATGCAAATAGACATAAATGGGGCATCAAACCAGAATCAAGGATTTAAAGTTTAAATCTAGCCTTTGCAACAAAATACACAAAACAGACCAAATTCAAATTTAAACCCAACATTTGTGGTCATAAATTATTGATGAATTCAAGCTCTGTTAATTTTTGAATAAAACATTCAAAAGATGAAGTAAAATAACTAGATTTTTACATGTTCTGAAGAAACTGTAATAAAGATAAAAAATAACATCATTAGATAAAAACTGAAACTACTTTTTTATTACTTTGAAACTAATACTGAATTTTGCATAAATAACATCTAATTTTAGTTTTTGTTGCAGCAAGCCTTTAAACCTGCAATTACAGTAACATGAAGAGTTATAACCTTGGTGGTTGTTAGCTGGTTCTTAGCATGTTGCTACAGTATGTCATTGCTAGGGTGTTGCGAGTAGTCACTAGGGTGTTGCTATGTGGTTGATAGTGTTGTGCGATGTTGCCAGGACATTGCTATATGTGCAATATGTTGCTATATGCTGTATATGCTATAGGGTGTTGTTTATGTGGTTGTCACGTTGTTGATATGTGGTTGCTAGGGGTTGTGGGTGGTTGCCAGGGCATTGCTATGTGATTACTAGGGTTTTCTTAGTGGATACCAGGGCATTGCTATGTGATAACAAGGGTGTTGTTAATGTGGTTGCCAGGGCGTTGCTATGTGGTTGTTAGGGTATTGTGGTTAGTTTCCAGGGTGTTTCTATCTGATTACCAGAGTGTTGTTTATGTGGTTGCTAGGGTGATGTTTATATAGTTTCCACAGTGTTACTGTGTGGTTGCTAAGTTATTATTCTGAGTGGTTTCCAGGGCGTTGCTATGTGATTTACGAGGGTGTCGTTTATGTGGTTTCTAGGGTGTTGCTATGTGGTTGCTAGGGTGATGTTTATATAGTTTCCACAGGGTTGCTAGGGTGTTGTTGTGAGTGGTTTCCAGAGCATTGCTATGTGGTTGCTAGGGTGTTGCGGATTGTTTCTAATGCGTTGCTATCTAATTACCAGAGTGTTGTTTATGTAGTTGCAAGGGCGTTGCTATGTGGTTGCCAGGGTGATGATTATATAATTTCCACAGTGTTGCTATGTGGTTGCTAGGTTGTTGTTCTGAGTGGTTTCCAGAGTGTTGCTATGTGGTTGTTAGGGTGTTGCGGATTGTTTCCAGGGCATTGCTATGTGATTACTAGGGTGTTGTTTATGTGGTTTCCAGGGTGTTGCTATGTGGTTGCTAGGGTGTTGCGAGTTTTTGCTCAGTGGTTGCTTACTGTTTTGCTTGCAAGTTTCTGTGATACTCTTGTAGCACTGAGTGTTGACCCTGAATATGAGCAATAGTAATATCGATGCCACCTTAATAAACAGCACTGAAAAATCATTGTCAGAGTAGCAGCTTAATGTTTGTCTCCACTTCTGTGATCAAGCACATTGATTGCATTGGACCTGTAATCTATCGGTGAGGAGTCACAGGATAAACCTGCAGATGCGCTCTCAGTTAAATCCATGCATTCCTAACAAACTTGTTTGTAACACCTAATCAATGACAGCTCTGTCAAAGCCCATGCGCTCCAGACGCTGTGAAGGCGCACTAAATGTGCTAATGTAATTCAGTTTGTTCAGACGTTTCTCTGGCTGTGAGTTTGGATTTGCATACTGCTGATTCAGATGCATTTAAAGTGCTCTTGTTAGAAAACGAAGGGGGGGATAGAGAAAATAGCTAGAGGCAGTTGAGCTCCTCGCCTAGGAAACCATCCTAAATCTTTGCTTTTGTAAAAGTTGTTTATCACCAGTGGTAGACGGAATACAAAAATCAAGTACTTGAGAAAGAGATACCCTAATAAAATATTACTCCAGTAAAAGTATTAAGTACTCCTTTTAAATTTTACTTGAGTAAAAGTACACAAGTATTTTTTTTTTTAAGTATTAAAAGTACTAATCTGTGAATTGTATTTTTATTTTTTATTTGATCATATATACTTTTATATTTAATAATTTTATATTATATATTTTAAATAATCATCAAATATCAAACATCAAATATGTTAAAATATCACTCTGACCGGATCATTTGGATCAGTGAGTCATTGACTGGAGACTCGCTCTGGGGTGCGTTTCCCAAAAGCATCGTTAGTCAACTATGGTCGCATGTCTGGTCGTTACCAAAATGGTTCAACGATTTGGTGTTTCCCCTAACCATAGTTCAAACGAACATTCGCAAACAGCGTTGCAAACTTGTGTGGTTGGAACTACAGCTCTCGACCTGTGATTAGAAGCATAGTTTCTTGTTAGTAAGACATATGGGCTTAAATAAATATGCTCTTGGGTACAATAAACAAGCTAACATGAAGTACAATCTATATATTCCATTCTATCTAAATATAAATGCATTTAAATCTATGTATTTTTGTGCATCCTCAATAAGCGCTGTTTATGCTCATGTGCATAAATACCTAAGGGAATCCCGGAGTATGACATAAGAGGGAACCTGCGATGAATCAAACATGAAGTAAAGCAAAATGACGGAACAAAAAATATTAAATTAGTCATCAGGCGCCATGTTCAATATAGCAGCACTCATCTCTAATCAGTTAAATAGCAGAAGTTACTTCTCAACCACATGCGTGTGACGTCATTAACACTGGACCTATGCTGTTGAACTAATGTGGTTCCAACGACGGAGATGCAACTGTTTTCAGGAAACAGTCGTGACTTGCTAGTTCATTTCCATAACAATGCATAATACTATGGTGGTTAATCAGCGTCATTGTACAGGAAACGCACCCCTGACCGGTGACCCTGAGTCATTGACTGGAGACTCGCTCTGACCGGATCATTTGAATCAGTGAGTCGTTTGACTGGAGACTCGCTCTGACCGGATCATTTGAATCAGTGAGTCGTTTGACTGGAGACTCGCTCTGACTGGATCATTTGAATCAGTGAGTCGTTGACTGGAGACTCTGTCTGACCGGATCATTTGAATCAGTGAGTCGTTGACTGGAGACTCACTCTGACCGGATCATTTGAATCAGTGAGTCGTTGACTGGAGACTCACTCTGACCGAATCATTTGAATCAGTGAGTCGTTGACTGGAGACTGTGTCTGACCAGATCATTTGAATCAGTGAGTCGTTTGACTGGAGACTCGCTCTGACCGGATCATTTGAATCAGTGAGTCGTTGACTGGAGACTCTGTCTGACCGGATCATTTGAATCAGTGAGTCGTTGACTGGAGACTCTGTCTGACCGGATCATTTGATTCAGTGAGTCGTTGACTGGAGACTCTATCTGACCGGATCATTTGAATCAGTGAGTCATTGACTGGAGACTCACTCTGACCGGATCATTTAAATCAGTGAGTCGTTGACTGGAGACTCGCTCTGACCGTATCATTTGAATCAGTGAGTCGTTTGACTGGAGAATCGCTCTGACCGGATCATTTGAATCAGTGAGTCGTTGACTGGAGACTCTGTCTGACCGGATCATTTGATTCAGTGAGTCGTTTGACTGGAGACTCTATCTGACCGGATCATTTGAATCAGTGAGTCATTGACTGGAGACTCACTCTGACCGGATCATTTGAATCATTGAGTCGTTGACTGGAGACTCTGTCTGACCAGATCATTGGAATCAGAGAGTTGTCAACTCAAGGCTCGCTCTCTTTGTGAATTTATCGTTCAGTGTGGTTTGTGAACCAGTTCATTCACAATAGACCAGGTGATGATTTCTCCAGTTCAAAATATGAACCAGTTTGTATCTAGTAAAATAAAAGTAAAAGTTTCTCAAAATAAAAATACTCAAAGTAACTAATACTGTAAGGGATATAAAATATGGTCATGCAAAATAAGGCATAAATATGTTTTACAAGTACTAAAAACAGCCAATATGCCAGTAATATGCGTGCTAATAAGCAACTAGTTAACAGTGAGAATTGTTCCCCAGACTAAACTGTTACTAAAATACTTTGTTACTGTTTATCGCTCACATATTTGTGAGCCAATCCCTGTTTCTCCAGCTCCAGCCCAGTGAGAAACAATAGTTTGGAATGGGAATGCTGCGTCGGTTCAGGCTTATAAATGGAGCAAATCGCTGCGCAGCCCACCGCTTCCAGACGGAAAGAACAAATGCGCTACATGCCGGTTGGAATGTACAAGACTCTGACCCTGGACCGTCTCCAAATCCGCCCCTGCACCCCCTGTGTCTGGTCTGGAGGCGCCGACGCAGAGGAGCATTGTGGGATTTTTAATGAAGCCCAACTCGATTTATCATGTGTCCATGGAAACGTTGGCTTTCCTTCTCTTGCTTTTCACCAAAACTGAGACAAAATAACAATCAAAGGTGACCTTCAAATAACCTCCAACATCTCGGCCTCTGCTGGCAACCGGATGAGACGAATGCTGGGAATGAACTCCAGAAACTAAACAGAGCTGGCTCTCACAGTTAAACACACAGCCAGGCGAGACGTTTCAGCTCAATCCGAGTGAAATCCACCAGAGAAACAACTATATTTATACAGAGCTCTACACACAGATTTCAATTGAATGTAAAATTGTACACAGTTTTTGATGTGATTCATATTTGTCAGTCATTCATAAATGAAACCGATCAGATTTCTGTAATAGCACTAATAAACTTAAAGGGTTTTAAAATACACAATAACCAGGTTTATACATTTATCATCAATAAATCTGATTTGTTTAAACATTTGAACTAATTGAATACTGCTTGTTTCACAGCTATAGCCGTATTTTAACCATGTTCATACTTTTTCAGATTTATGCAAATTAATAAATGCACTTTGAAAATATGATTATATAAATAAAATCAAATAGATGCATAGAAATCTTACTTGTTTTATTTATGCATGGCTAACAAATATGCATCACAGTTTATTAGTTTGTTAAAACTGTTTAATCCAAATGGGTGGAAATTGTATATGCAATTCATTTTGGACAAACTTTTAAATGCATGAAAAGTCTTTATTTACTCTCCTGATGTTGATCTGACCTCGCATTATTTATTTATTTTCTTCCATGAAACACGAAAAGGCTGTGAAAACACTGTGATTTATGCTTTCAAAATCCAAAAAGTCCAAAAAAAAAAAAAAAAAAGTCTGTAAAAATATAATTATAGTCATGCATGTGACATTACGGCATGCCATTTTAAGTTGTTATTCACTGATTATCTTTCCATCTGCAGCCCCTCTTAAATGTGTTTGCATTCAGCTAAAGTGCCATTAATTCATGCATGTTATATGAAAATGCCATAAATAATATTTGAGAACTGTAGCAGATGAAAAAGGTTATAAGTGAGACGTTAAAAGACTTTTACGTGTCAAATGGTCTTTTTCTAAGTGTGCTGTTCTTGGCCCTACAGGTATAGACAAATGAATAGTCCTCATTGACACTGTTTTATTTTCTTCCATAAAACACAAAGAGAGTTGAGAGGTTAGTTTAGGCAGATTCTATTTTCTAAAGAAAGCAGATGGTGATTTATGCTGTTAAGCCCCAAAAAGGCCCCAAAAAAAAAAAAAAACACCATAAAAATATAATAACAGTCATGCATATGGCATGCAGTTTTAAGTTGTTATTAACTAATAATCTTCCCATCTGCTGGCATTCTTAAATGTATTTGCATTTAGTTAAAAACAGAATTAGTTCATGCATACATAATGTTTTTATTTTTTCCACTTCTAAGAAAAAATGAAATAACATAAAAAATCACAACTGACGATATTTTCAGATTGAAGCTTTTTTTTTTAGATTGATTTCAGCTAAAGATGAAATGTAGTGTCATGTTCATTTAGTCTTTCTCCAGTTGATTGAGCTGCCTTGGTTAACATGATATCAAAACTGACAATTTTTACTTTTATAATGCATGTTCCTAGTCTTATCCTGAAGTGAATATTGCAAATGCAATTTCATGTTGCCAAATTCACTGAGCAGATTTTATACTGATAAAAAGTCTACATCAGACTAGATTAATTGTTCTTTAAACTCTTGTTTTTATTTAGAAAATGTTTGTGTTGCACTTTATCTTGTGTTGGGAGCTCATTGCATTGCATCTACTCTAGTTTTCCCATCACGTTGCATGTAGAAAAACACGAGTGCGTAAGGTTAGTCATCTTAATGCATTGTTTACTAGTCACATTCTGTCACGGATAACCCATAATACCAGATTAAAGCGGGATGTAGCTCATTATGTTCACAGCTATAAGATGTAGGTCAATAACGTACGCTGTACATTAAAACACACAGCAGACATCAAATGTGTCCAGCCTGTCGTGAAACATGCTGCTTTGACAGGAACACCACTTTACCGGTCACAGGAACAGCCAGCTCCAATCTCACGCCTGTTTCCTGTAACTGTAGATGTTCTGTAGGTGCTAATGGGATTGACTGCGGTTCGGCCACCAGCGGCTCCCGACAGCGCTCTTTTCCAAGCATGTGCACTCCATTCTGATCACAGTTGTGTCCTTTAATCACATCTCATTTCCTGAACCCTCCACCGGTTCTGCTCTCGTCCCTGGAGACTCAGAGTAACGGGTCACTGCTTTTGACACACAGTCTTGCTCAATGCACTGTTATTCTAGTATTATTTATGCTATTATAGTGTTTATTATGGAAGCTTAGGAAAAAATAAATAAACTAATTGTGACTTTTTCTCACAATTCTTAGTTTATATCTCACAATCTTAAAATCAGAATTCCGAGGGAAAAAGTGAAGAATTGTGAGAAACTCATAAGTGCATGAAAAAAGTCTGAATTAATGAATTATAAACTGTGAGGTCACAATTAGCTTTATTTTTTGTAATTATTATTTATCATTAGTTTAAGTTTTAGTAATTATTTAATAGAAAATATTTAGTCCTTTTTATTAGTTTTTGTTTTTAAAAGTATTTATATTTACTTTTGTTTAGAGTTCAGTTACTGAAAATAAGTTTAATATTTTTCATCTAATATGTATATATTATTATTTTATTTCAGCTTTATTTCAATTGCAAAATACTTTTAACAGTTTTAATTTTAGTTTAGAATTAAAATGGTGTATTACATGCAAAAATCAATGTTTAGATGACAACGATACGCTATCATCCAGGAAGTGATATATATTTGGTTTTGATGACTTTTTTAACGTTATTATAATATTAGTTTGTTTATATCACTCTAAGACATCTTATCAAGTCACTTAGGAGCAAGAATCTTGCTTACAGCGATGGCCTGGTAAGTCCTGTTTCAAAAAAAAAAAAAAAAAAAAAAACGTATCAAAAGATAATGATATAAAAATATATAAATATAAAATAGATAAATAATTTAAAAGAATCTACAAGTTAATGTTCTAATATATGCAATAACTAATGTTCACTCTATTTCTATCCTTTTAAGTTGCATCCTGGTAATTGTATTGCCATTGTGTACAAAATTGAAGCATTTTTTGCAGTTACTCAGTTCAAAATGTGTTGCATAACAGGAATGACACCTCTGATCTCAGAGTGTGGCTCCGTCCTAAATGAAGCATATTATGTGGACTGTAGCCTAGTGATCTTTACTCGTGTGTATCTGTGAAATCTATATACCACTTGAGATTTTGAAATGATTGTTTTGTTGTTTTTTTGATTCAGTAGGGTTTTGAGCCCTCAATCTGAGCCCTTCACATCAGACTTTTACACAACAGTCTGTGCAGCATTGCTTTTTTTCAGGACGGGGCCAAAGACCAGCATCAATAGGGCAATGGGCATTGAGGTGAATTTAAGTTATTGATTAGTTTGACCCGTGTTTTGACCCGATGGATTATTGACAATAAATATAGGACTTTTCAGGAAGGCTATGTCAATAGATCTATAAAACATTTTTAATGAGTTTTCTTCCCTGTCAGGAAGGACTTTAGCTTTAAACCATCAAGGCTCAAAGGGACTGGTTAAAGAAAGTCAATGAAGCTGAGACGAAAATTTTTCCGATGACAGATGCACAGATGGGATGCAGCTCATTTGGTGAGGACTGATTTGGAAGCATTAATACATCAGCACATCATTGCTTGTGTATCACAGACTCCCATAACCCTAAAAACTTGTCTGCAGTTCAGCTCTTTATCAGCAAAGAACTGTGCTTTATTGAAGGAGTTTTATAGCAAGCTCTGTGTGAACTCCCCCGTCGTGTCCCACGATACCTTGTGTTCTGCTGATGGTGGCGGAAAGAGTCAGAAAAAATCTGAATGCTGTGGGAGGACTGATCTCTGCAGGTCAGCATCGAGTCAGAATCACTTCCTTTACTGAATTTGAATCGAGGAAGCAAACTGGATGCGGAAGAAGTTGAATTAAAATGAAAAAAAACTGTAATTTTCTTTTATAAAAGCCAACTTTTGAATGTTGGTTTAAAATGAATATATAGATAGTTGGATGATGGATGGATGGATGGATGGATGGATGGGTGGGTGGGTGGAAAAATGGATGGATAGGTGGGCGGATAAATGGATGGATGGGTAGGCTGACTGATGGTTGGTGGATGATGGATGGTTGGGTGGGTGAATGGATGATAAATAGAGGATGAATTGATAGATGGATGGAAGAATCGATGGATAGGTGGATGGATGAGTAGATTGAATGAATGATGGATGGATGGATGGATGGATGGATGGATAGATGAGTAGATTGAATGATGGCGGATGAATGGATGGATAGAAGATGGATGGATGGATGGATGGAAGAGTAGATTGAATGATGGTGGGTGGGTGGATGAATGGATGGATGGATTGATGGATGGATGAGTAGATTGAATGATGGTGGGTGGGTGGATGGATGGATGGATAGATGATGGATGGATGGATGAGTAGATTGAATGATGGTGGGTGGGTGGATGGATGGATGAGTAGATTGATTGAATGATGGTGGGTGGGTGGATGAATGGATGGATGGATTGATGGATGGATGAGTAGATTGAATGATGGTGGGTGGATGGATGAATGGATGAGTAGATTGAATGATGGTGGGTGGGTGGATGGATGGATGAGTAGATTGAATGATGGTGGGTGGATGGATGAATGGATGAGTAGATTGAATGATGGTGGGTGGGTGGGTGGATGGATGGATGGATTAATGGATGGATGAGTAGGTTGAATGATGGTGGGTGGGTGGATGAATGGATGGAGGGAGGGAGGGAGGGATGAGTAGATTGAATGATGGTGGGTGGATGGATGAATGGATGAGTAGATTGAATGATGGTGGGTGGGTGGGTGGATGGATGGATGGATTAATGGATGGATGAGTAGGTTGAATGATGGTGGGTGGGTGGATGAATGGATGGATGGAGGGAGGGAGGGAGGGATGAGTAGGTTGAATGATGGTGGGTGGCTGGATGAATGGATGGATGGAGGGAGGGAGGGAGGGATGAGTAGATTGAATGATGGTGGGTGGGTGGATGAATGGATGGAGGGAGGGAGAGATGAGTAGATTGAATGATGGTGGGTGGATGAATGGATGGATAGATGATGGATGGGTGGATGGATGAGTAGATTGAATGATGGTGGGTGGGTGGATGAATGGATGAGTAGATTGAATGATGGTGGGTGGGTGGATGGATGGATTGATGGATGGATGAGTAGATTGAATGATGGTGGGTGGCTGGATGAATGGATGGATGGAGGGAGGGAGGGATGAGTAGATTGAATGATGGTGGGTGGATGGATGGATGAGTAGATTGAATGATGGTGGGTGGGTGGATGAATGGATGAGTAGATTGAATGATGGTGGGTGGGTGGGTGGATGGATGGATGGATGGATGGATGGATTGATGGATGGATGAGTAGATTGAATGATGGTGGGTGGCTGGATGAATGGATGGATGGAGGGAGGGAGGGATGAGTAGATTGAATGATGGTGGGTGGGTGGGTGGATGAATGGATGGAGGGAGGGAGAGATGAATAGATGAAATGATGGTGGGTGGATGAATGGATGGATAGATGATGGATGGGTGGATGGATGGATGAGTAGATTGAATGATGGTGGGTGGATGAATGGATGGATAGATGATGGATGGGTGGATATATGCGTAGATTGAATGGTGGGTGGGTCGGTGAATGAATGGGTGAATAGATGATATATCAATGAGTAGATGGATAAATGGACGGTTGGGTGGGTGGGTGTATGACTTATAGATGGGTGGGTGGATGGATAAATAGATGGATAGATAGATGTTGGATGGATGGACAGATAGATAGATGGATTTGCAGTCTTTATTGTCCGGTCCAACAGGTCATCCCACACCCAACTCTCATCATTAGTTTGAGCCAGTGTTGTTATCTACGTACATTTTCCATCTTGCGTATATACATGTAGCATAAGCTTTATTATAGGCATTGGCTGTTTTAGCTCAGGTTCACCATCTGTTCAGTGTATATGGTTTGGCCGTCTGCCATACATATACATACTTATTTAGCAGCCCTAGATGCATTCGCAGAGAGTTTTTTTTACATCTCACAGACTTTACACTTAAAGTGCATTTACTTTTATGCATTTGTCAGGTGCTTTTATCCAAAGTGACTTACGGTGAAAGTATGCATTATAGCAAGGAACCCACACATGCTGTAGTTTTGCCGAAGTCCTTGATACAACGCAATTGAGTTTGACTGTTTGTTCCTCTAGTTGACTGACATCCGTTAGCAGGTAGTCGAGGTTGTGCGCTGGGGTTCGGAGCTCATGATCTGTATTGGAGTAGACAGGTGGATCCCGGCAGCAGCTGTGATTGTGCGCGCTGAGCGGGGCCCCTGTGGTACCGGCCCCTGATTGCATGTAAAGTGGGTGTCAGGAGGCAGATGTGCCTGAGAGCAGGTGACTGTGCAGGTTTTCCATGTGTTACGTCAGCACTGCAGCCACAGGCAGCTGAGGTCCAAACAGTATGAATATATGATCGAGGGCATGAGTATGTCGATGAATGTTTACATTTTTGCCTCAATGAACTAGCTATAGGGCCACTGCAGGTCAAATCGATCAAATTTCAGAAACGTCTCCATCTAAAATGTTCGCTTTCAGATGGAGCGGCATTTGATACACAGTGCCGTAGATCACTGACAAGCTACGGAATATCGTGTTCATAATCACAGAAGAATCGATTATGAACACGATATTGCGTAGCTTGTCAGTGAACTACGGCTCTGTGTATTAAATGGCGCTCCATCTGAAAGCACGTGATGGAGATTTACGACTAATCACAGAACTGGCTTTACTGACGAGATGCACATGGCAATCGCATGGGATTTATCGTGCAGCCCTAATATTATTCATCTTTTTCTGAAGAAATACAAACATAAATAGTGATGAAAGGCAAAATATTAAATGTCACGGATGAATATTTACTGAGTAATGCACTGTTTTGTAGAGGGGGGTCACAATGACAATTTTCACCTGAGATTTAGAGCCAAATTGCAGGTGGGAAAAATGACTTTAGAAAGGTGGCAGCGTCATGTTATTTTTACACAGAGATGGGTCTATTAGTAAAATCTGTTGACTTGAGCAATCTTTGTTGCATTAAATCACTATAGCGACCATTTAAACAGTTAAAAAAAACACTTTTCGAGTTTTTTTTTTCTTGAAGTTTGCATGCATATAACTCAAAACATATTAAAGATATTTTAATGTCCTTTCAGATTCTGGTTCATAACAAACTTTTCTTTTGTAATCTTCATTTTTAAGGCTCAGTATGGTTTAATCCCAGAGATATGGGGATCTCAATGTGGCTCCATGTCCAAATTGTTGTATTCTACCCATTTTGATTTTATCCAAAAGCATATTATCGAGATCTAATATAGAGGGGGGTAATTATGAGTTTAGAAATATGGCAGAATCATTGTTATTTTTACACAGAGATTGGTAGGTCTTAGCAAAATCTGTTGACTTTATCAATCTTTGTTGCATTTTATGCAAACGGTGACCAGTTTGCATGCCTGTTACTCAAGAAATTTTAAATATATTTGAATATCCTTTTAGATTCTGCTTTTTAACAGACTTTTCTTTTATAATCTTCAGTTTTATGGCTGAATATGGTTCGGTCCCAGACATATGGGGATTTCAATGCGTGTCCATGTCCAAATTGTTGTATTCTACCAATTTTGTGGAGTTTATCTAAAAATCACTTAATAACCGGGGAAGTCGTGGCCTAATGGTTAGAGAATCGGACTCGTAATCCAAAGGTTGCGAGTTCGAGTCTTGGGCTGGCAGGAATTGAAGGTGGGGGGAGTGAAAGTACAGCGCTCTCTCCACCTCAATACCACGACTGAGGTGCCCTTGAGCAAGGCACCGAACCCCCAAATGCTCCCTGGGCGCCGCAGCATAAATGGCTGCCCACTGCTCCGGGTGTGTGTTCACGGTGTGTGTGTGTTCACTGCTGTGTGTGTGCACTTTGGATGGGTTAAATGCAGAGCACAAATTCCGAGTATGGGTCACCATACTTGGCTGTATGTCACATCACTTTCACTTTCACTTTATGATAAATATGACTTCAGAAAGATGGCTGATATCATTAAGCCGTTTTTACACAGAGATTGGTAGGTGTATTAGTAAAATCTGTTGATTTTAGCAATTTGTTGTTGCATTTTAACCAGATGTGATTTTATGTTTATCCAAAATCACACTGAGATCTGACTTTTTTTTTAATGCATACTTTGGTATCTTGGTAATTGCAGCAGTGAGATCAAATGGAGAGCAAATTTAGACTGAAGTTTTCTGTTTCTCAGATGTTTTTCCTGAGATTTTCTTTCCTCCCATTTTTGTTTGGTATCCATCAGAAAGTTTCTTTAAATAAGTCTGTTACACTTGTATCCATCTGCTTGCGTTGATTCAAAGAAAACGCTGTATTTACTTTTAGTGTGTGGATAAAAACAGCAGGATTAAATAAGAAAGCAGTTCTGCAGGGAATCCCTCGGGAATTACAAGCAAGATAATGAAAAACTGGCCACGAATGTATGACGGAGCAGGAGGATTAAAGGAGATTGGACAATTTGTTACAGTGACGACTTAGATGGAAAGAAGTCAGAAGTCAACAGGAAAATGAGGGACTGTGGGACATTTCAGTCCGCTGACGATGAGCTCATGTCTTCATCATGACATCCGGTAGTCATGGCGGCCTTATCTACTGCGCTCACTAATCACTGTTGACCAGTTTTACCCAGAAGCCCTTAAGCCCCTTGATGACCATGAGAGACGTTTTTAGCTCAATCACATTTCCTCTGTTTATGTTTACGCAGGAGCTACTTAAACTGATTAATTTCCTTCTGTTATAATTTAAGAAAGTGTTTCTTTAAAAGCATATGGGAAAAATATCATAAATACAAATATTTAATAAATAATACATATTTATATATAATGCAAACATTTTACATTATTTCAGTAATCTATTTAATCACATTTATTATATATTAAAAATGGTAATTATTATAAAATATTAACATAATAAAAATATACTAGTGTTTAAAAAAAGAAAAACACTGGTCAGACTCAAACACTTTATGAACGGTTTGAATGGAAAGAAAATTAACAAGATATTCATAAAGAGCTCATGTTGTATTAATTTTTAAAAGTGATTTTATGCATGATTAACAGGTCAAAAAAAAAAATATATATATATATATATATATATGAATTGATTACTACATCTTGTTTCATTTGAAATATTTCATTTAAAGAAAGTAACAAATGAAGAAATATCTGGAATATTTGTAGATTTAATATATTTAATATTAAACACGAATTTATTTAATGTATTTTCATATTTATGTAATGTGATGCAAGAAGTCATTCTAATATGATTTTTAATGTAAAAATGAGTTTATTATTAAAAGTGGATTTAATGTATTACCCAATATATTAAAAAGATAGTTTGCTCAAATATGAAAATTTTGTCATAATTTATTCACTCCCATCCCTCAAACTTATTCAGTGAAACATTAATTCATTTTTAATATGCAGTGAAAATCATTGGGCTCCAATGTTGTTTAGACATTCTTCAAAATATATTTCAGTTCCACAGAAGAAAAAAAAAGTCTGAAAGGTTTGAAACGACATGATATTATATGATAAATGAGTAAATCATTTTTATTTTTGAGTGAACTGTCCCTTTAAGACACATTTGGACATGAAAATGTTGCTTTGAATTCATCACAATCCACTTATACCAAGATGAACAGTGTTTGCAGTTTCTCGTAAATGTTCAGCGATCGTTTCCACGCATTTGTCACAATGTCGTCCGGATTTCCAGTATAATGTTTCAGCACTCGAGTCATTTTGCTCTCAGCCAATCAGCTTTGATCTGCCCTCTGTAAATGAGTCTGTAACACCTGATTGGCTGATTGGATTGGGCCGGTCAGGTGTAAGCACATGTGTGCAGAGGAAAGGTAAATAAGAGGCATGAAATGAGCTTGTTTTCTTGCCTGGAGGGTTTGTGAGGTTTAATGTTTGCAGTCGCATCTGAGCAGAGCAGAGCTAATAATAATAACTGCCTTCTTGAAACGACGGTGAAAAAGAGAAGAAAAGGTGGACTTGTAATTAAATGGTAAATGAAAAATAAAGGTATTAGCCAGACGGCTTGAAATTCTGGAGTGGCGAATGGATGTAATGATGTTTCAGGCCGTAAATATGTTCCTGCGGCTGTTTTCACGGTTTTACTGATCTCTCATAGCATGCTGTGAAATTAAAGGTGAATCTTCAAGGTGGTTTTACATCAAGCGCTAATTAACTGGAGTGCCCACCAATCAAGAGGTCCGTTGTGCACATTTCCATTTTAATACACGTCTGCCTTTCATATTCGGCAGATGAGCAGTTTTCAGTCTTTCAGAGCTTAATGCATTTATTTGACTAATTTCTATTACCTGGCTGTTTTAGCTGAAAAGGGAAAATGAGGACCTTTAAAGAGTGAATGATTGAACCGTGAGTGAGTAATGATGGGAAAACTGCAGCTCCGTCAGATCCTTTATGTAATTTATCACAAAATATAACTATATTATCGCCCAGCTCTTTATATAAAGTTGGACATATAAGTGTGTTCAACTTTATCCACGGTATGCAATATCCACAAATCTCAACTGCTTTATTACTTGTATCGCCACACAAATGATATTATGCAACTGTAAAGCATGAAGATATTAAGATATTACAAACATTAACATCATGATTTTTCGTAAAGCTACAAAATGAGCTCAAAAACAAATAAATCTATATCATTAAATGAAAAATATCAATAAAAATAGTCAGAATTATTCAGCTGAATCTCATAAAAACATGTCCAGGTCTCATTTAACCCCAAAATCAAATAAAAAAACAATGTATGATTTACTAATATTACTATTATTAATGTTTTTGATGATTTTTTTTTTTCTTTGGAGAATTAAACACATTAATTGCAATGCATCTGATATTTATTTTTGATTTATCATGATTGCCATGATGTTTATTTTATTATTTTCATTTTATTGTTTTATAAGGACAATACATTTTTAAATGACATTTTTTTTTTATTATTATGATTACCATAACATTTATTTTATTATTATACATGTATTTTTTTTTAATTATTATTTATAAGGACAATACATAACATTTTTGATTTTCAACTGTAGTCCTTTGGCCAGATGTTAAAAAAGCTATAAAAACATTGAAATGTACAAATAGACCATGATATAAATCAACATGAATCAGAACAAAAAATAAATCATAAA
>CM071953.1:33760000-33815000 GCA_036784905.1 Acrossocheilus fasciatus
TTAAAGAACTTGCAAATCCTCTTTTAGATTGATTTTAGGAAATATTCTAATATTTTGAGATACTGGATTTTTGACTTTCATGTAAGCTCTAATCATCAAAATTAAAACAAAAAAACGTTTGAAATACTTTACTTTACATGTAATAAATCTAATAGTTTCACTTTTTGAAATAAGCTACCAAAAAATTACTTTTTCACGATATTAAATTTTTTTTGAGATTTTGACCTGTGTGTGTGTATATATATATGTACAGGTGCTGGTCATATAATTAGAATATCATCAAAAAGTTGATTTATTTCATTAATTCCATTCAAAAAGTGAAACTTGTATATTATATTCATTCATTACACACAGACTGATATATTTCTAATGTTTATTTCTTTTAATTTTGATGATTAGAGCTTACAGCTCATGAAAGTCAAAAATCAGTATCTCAAAATATTAGAATATTTACATTTGAGTTTGAATAAATAACCATCCCTACAGTATAAATTCTGGGTATCTCTTGTTCTTTGAAACCACAAACATGGGGAAGACTGCTGACTTGGCAATGATCCAGAAGACGAACATTGACTCCCTCCACAAAGAGGGTAAGTCACAGAGGGTCATTACTGAAAGGTGTGGCTATTTGCTGAGTGCTGTATCAAAGCATATTAAATGCAAAGTTGACTGGAAGGAAGAATTTGGGTAGGAAAAGGTGCACAAGCAACAGGGATGACCGCAAGCTTAAGAATACAGTCAAGCAAAGCCGATTCAAACACTTGTGAGAGCTTCACAAGGAGAGAACTGAAGCTGGAGTCAGTGCATCAAGAGTCACCACGCTCAGACGTCTTCAGGAAAAGGGCTACCAAGCCACTTCTGAAGCAGAGAAAACGTCAGAAGCGTCTTAACTGGGCTGTGGAGAAAAAGAACTGGACTGTTGCTCAGTGGTCCAAAGTCCTCTTTTCAGATGAAAGTAAATTTTACATTTCATTTGGAAATCAAGGTCCCAGAGTCTGGAGGAAGAGTGGAGAGGCACAGAATCCAAGCTCCTTGAAGTCCAGTGTGAAGTTTCCACAGTCTGTGATGATTTGGTTTATTGGTCTATTGGTTTATCTCACTATTGTCTTTATACCATTATAGTATTTATTAATATATTTAATTTAATATCTTATTTATTAATTAACTTTCTTAATTAAAGTATAATTTTCATTTATTTTTATTTTACTTTACTTTAAAGTTTTAGCTTTTAATTTGGGTTACACTTTATTTCGATAGTCCACTTTAGACATTCTACTAACTATAAGTAACTTTGTAACTACATGTCAACTACATGTCAACTAACTCTCATTAATTTGCAGCTACATGTCTACTAACTCTCAGTAGGGTAGGTTTAGGGTTAGTGGAATAAGTTGACATATACTCGCAAAGTTTCTAATACTCAGTATGTTGTATGTTGTGGACCCATCAAAATAAAGTGTTAGAAGATATTAAGCAGACAGTCTACTAATACTCTAATGACTGCTAGTTGACATGTAGTTGCAAAGTTACTTACTGTTAGTAGAATTTCTAAAGTGGACTATCGAAATAAAGTGTTACCTTAATTTGTTTCAATTCGCATCGGATGTTAAAATTGTTGTGAAGTCATAACACACTATTCTGCAAGTAATTGTGTGAAATTTTTTAATTTATTAATCGAAACTCTGGACCTGTAAATCATACTTTGTGTGAAAAGCAATAAAAGTTGTTGGAGTTGTACTGCCTCTAGTGTTTATTTCAACTGGAAACTGATTCATACACATAGGTAAGTTTTTTTCAGTTTTGCAGAAATGTATTTCCAATGGGCCTATGTTGGATTTAAGGCACAGCCAGACCCCGAGCACATGATCTGCTCTTCATTCTCTCTGCTCTACATCAGTCTTCTTTATCAGTTCTAATCACGTCGGACGTCCCGGGAGCTCTTCGTCGTTCCTCATTTCCTTTCTCTCATCGCTCATTTCTAATCAAGCTTCACGCCCCTTGGAGAGCACGGTCCGGCTTGACCTCTGACCCCGGCCTAATCCCGATCCGGGCCGGCTAATGAGGTCAGCGGCAGAGACACAGCGCTGTAATCTCCCGCAGTGATCACGGATCCCATTTCCTGCTCCTCTCATTAGTAACAGTGCGATCACGCGAGACTCTGGAGACTGTGCCACGGGCCGGAGACGCACATTTCTCACTTTCAGAGCCGGTCGGGGTTTAATCTGAGACACAGACGGCGAGTGATCAAGCGAGAACGATAGCAGGAGCGCTGACTATCACGAGTTTTCATCTCTTCTATCTCAACGCATCTCCACATCTGTCTCAACATGTGACTTCAGACAGATTTCTGAAATCCTAACCCTTTGGTCGAAGCACATCATGAGTTGAGCGTTTACTTCATGTGCTCTTTGTGTTGTGGCTTCAATCTTGCTTTCTGTCTGTCATACAGTGCATCTCATCTCGTCTAGTCTTGTTACTGTTAATCAAAACTACTATAAACTACTACAAAACTTCATTTTACATAACATGACACAAAGCAACAAATTGTTACTAATTTTATAATAAATATATAAGAATATAAATCAGCAAAAATGTTACTGAAAATTATTAGAATAAATATATAAGAATTTTTTTTTTTTTTTTTTTTAAAGAAATGAATAGTTTTATTCATCAAGGATGCATTAAATTAATCAAAAGTGACAGTAAAGACATGTAAAATGTTACAAAAGAGTCCACTTCAAATAAATGCTGTTCTTTCCAACTTTCTATTCTCCAAAGAATCCCCCCCCTCCCAAAAAAATCAAATGTATCACGTTTTCCACAAAAATATTGTGCAGCACAACTGTTTTTAACATTGATAATAATCAGAAATGTTTCTTGAGCAGCAAATCAGCATATTAGAATGATTTCTGAAGATCATGTGACGCTGAAGACTGGAGTAATTCAGTTTTGATCACAGCAATGAATTATGTTCACATAGAAAATGGCTCTTTTAAATTGTAATAATATTTCACAATTTTTACTCTATTTTTGATCAAATAAATGCAGCCTTAGTGAACCTAAATATACATTTATTTTATTTTCACTATTACATTATTATAATTGTTTTTACATGTTTCTATGTGTAGGCCTATGTGCATTTTTAAAATGTATCTTATTGTCATTTTCTTCCACATTGTTGTAACTTATTTTAATGCCTCTGCACTATTATTTATAAAATTAGTATGTTTATTTATAAAAGATTAAAAATTAGATTTTGTGGGTAATTCTGCTTGTTTACATTGAATATATACATATTTAAATGTATTTTGCCTTTTTTTCCACATTGCAGTACCTGATTTTTAGATTTTTAAAAAAAAATAATCTGTTAATTTATAAATAGATTTATAAAAAGATTTTGCACATAATTATGCTTGTTTACGTTGAATATTTGCATTTTTTTAAATGCATTTTGTAATTTTTTTCCCACATTGCCTTAACTGATTTTCAATGACTTTTAACTTTTTAAAAATAATCTGTTAATTTATAAAACAAAGTTATTAAATAGATTTTGCACATAATTCTCCTTGTTTACATGAAAAATTTACATTTTTAAAAATGTATTTTGTAATTTTTTTCCACATTGCCTTAACTGGTTTTCAATGACTTTTAACTTTTTTCAAATGAATCTGTTAATTTATAGAACAGATTTATAAAATAGGTTTTGCACGTAATTCTGCTTGTTTACACCGAGTATTTTACACTTAATAAACATTTACGCACACACAGTTGTGAACTGGGTCCAGAACGAACACTTGCCAACTGCCATCTGCAAGAAAAACTGGCTTTGGATTGAGTCACCAGTTGGCGTGTGACTTTGTAAAGAAGTAAAACACAACACATGCTTTGAATGGAATGGAAAGAAGATTAATCTCAAAGATGTTCAAGCTGTCTAACTAAAGAAAACTTCTGACATCACTCGTCTACCTCAGGACCTCAAATGCATTGTTAATATTAAACGATGCAAGCGGTTCTATGAATTTTATGGCTGTTTTCACAGTGTGGGTCACACAAACCCATATTGATGGTCTGTGCAGTAGAAGATCGTGATACGATCAGGCTGCGAGGTTTCTGTGCTTATCGCACCACGTTTGCCAGCAGAGATGTTTTTCATATGCATCCAAACTGACGTAACGTCTCAAACACTGCTGGAGCCCGAAGCGGTTCAGAGTATTTTCATCTGTTATTTGCAGTTATCCCCACACTTTTAGACCTGGTTTTGTGCACACACTGGTTTGTGCCGGTGTTTTTGTGCAGCATCGCTTGATAGCAGCGTGTGATATGCAGCATTGCTCACAGTTGCATCACATTATCACTTCGGCACACGATGCCCGGGGCTCGCTTTACGCTACGTCTCATTCGCACCCCAGTTTCTTCAAATCCTCGCGCAGTATTTCTAGGGAGGTCATGGGAAATGCTGTGGCCTGTGGGTGTTGGTTTTTCATTTCTTTTTCACAGTTCTTAAGCTCCTAATTGAAATGCTCATTAAATGTGCAGCGGCAGGGATTTTGGGAGTCGACACGTTGCGTACGTTTTGAGGTTGAAGTGCATCGTTTTT
Source organism: Acrossocheilus fasciatus (assembly GCA_036784905.1). Taxonomy (NCBI): domain Eukaryota; kingdom Metazoa; phylum Chordata; class Actinopteri; order Cypriniformes; family Cyprinidae; genus Acrossocheilus; species Acrossocheilus fasciatus. The sequence goes on from CM071953.1 coordinate 33,764,598, forward strand.
ATTGCCTCATTTGTTCCCATTGGACGAATGAAATATTTCAGTGTTTGTCAGCGTCGTGTATCTACTGTACATATAATATGCGTTTTGTGTGCTCCGAGGGGCCAACTGCCTCCCTGCACTTTCCTGAAGCAATAAAAAGCTTGTTTTTGTGCACATTTTCTACATTAAAGGGGGTTGAAGCCCGAGCAATCTCATTTAAGGTCGAGTGAATTAAATGAAAGCCTCAGAATATTTTTCATTAAGGATGTGAAGTGAATTTAATAACTTCAAATGAAATGCAGCTAAAGCTCTGGCGTCGTGGGACTTGTGTGAGACGAGGGAATAAGGGACGGGATGTTTGGCTGTTCGAGACTCGTATGCGGTCATGTCAGCTCTTATTTGCTGCTTTTGTTTAGTTTCTGCCACAATGAAGCAAAGGTTTAACATTGTGCAACTTCTCAACCTGAATAAATAGAGATGTAAAGTTGCAGTGCAGCGTGCTTGTAGCTCGATCGCATGAACTGAAACAATGTGGAACTTGAATGCAAAGTTGAAAAAAAGTGCATGATATGTCAGATCCATATTAATTATGATTTATTTGGCCTATTTTAATATTTAGATAATCTAGCTAGCACTTACTTTAAAGGGATAGTGATAGATTAGGCAATGATTTAACCCTTTAAAAGCACTGTATGTTGAAGAGTGCTGTCCTTTTAAGAGCACATGTTGACTTTGTTGCAGTGTGCATGCATTCATTATAATGAGTGTTGTGCATGTGTGTGCATAAAAATGAATTTAGCTCATTTCTTGAAAAAAGTACACCCTTAAGTCATAAAAATGGACAAATAAATACATTTAGCATGAAAAGCTAAATAAAACAATATAAAAACTGAAATATTTTATTGATTTACTGACCATTTTTACTGACCATTAACCCATATCAATTATTGAAATATTAACCTAAAATCTAAGAGGAGCTTTATGAAAATATTTTAGGTTGAAGGGTTACAGCTGGAAAAAAAAGTTTTGGAATCCCTGCTTTATATTATAATGCCTAAAGTTTACTTTAATGTAGTTTTTAGTGTTTCAGTGTGTTGTTCTTTTTTTTTTTCTTTTCTGGTGTTAATTTATTTTCATTTTAAACAAATTATATATTTAGCAGCTTATTGATATCATCTGGTAGACTTTTTACCTGTTAATGAGATTTGTGGCTTATTTGTATAGCGATTACCTTAGAGATTTACTAGTTTAATTTGGAATAGAACACTAGTGAACTAATCTTATAGTTCTGCCTTAGAGATATGACAGAAATGGTAAATGTAATATGCCAAAAATGCGATTTCATATTTAACTTAGTGAATCTCAAAATTGTGCTGCATGTGTTCATATGGAACTCCGTTTCCAGCACTAAATAAAAAAGGTAATGGCAACTTATCTCACAATTCAGACTTTTTGTATGATTTAAACTCTGTTAACAATTAACAATTCTGAGTTTGTCTTGCAATTGCAAGTTTGTATCTCGCAATTTATTTCTCAGAATTGCAGGTTTATATCATGCAATTCTGACTTTTTCTTGCAGTTTGTATCATGCAATTTTGTGAAAAAAAGTCAAATAAACAACTCTGGTGCTTTGATGGATCACCTGATGTAAAATCTGCTGTTTTACATTGAGAACCAGTTGAGAACTGCTGTACTTTTATGAACATGTAAAGATGTATTATTGTGTTTGCAGGTGGACTCAGAGGCGCTTCAATCGTGGATTCTCTGGACACGCTGTACATCATGGGTCTGATGGAGGAGTATGAGGAAGCCAAGGAATGGGTCCAAAACAACCTGGACCTGAACTCGGTGAGCAAACACGCTTGGGTTGTTTCTCTGTGGATTAGCAGCTCTGAATTAGCTGTGAATCTCATGCTGTCTGAAGCACTTGTGTAAAAGCCCTCTATTGATCCGGAGCTGCGCTGGAATCAGTTGTTTCTTTTAACCAACGTCCAGTCCTGGGAATTGAGACAGTTTTGGTGCAGCTCAAACACTAGTGAGTGGATGAAAGGCCTCCAATGTGGCTTTGTTGACTGGATTAGATCTTTCAGAGCATGTTCAGGATTTAATGAATGAGCTGGAGAGCAACATGTTTAAAGAATCATCCTGTAATATCAGAGAAAACGTTCACTCACGGATGGACAGTTCTGAGGGCAAACTGAGAATTGCAATGTAAAGACAGACTGCATTAGATTGCATTCGATTAGAATATCTGAATGGTTGCTAGGTTACTAGGATGTTGTAGGTAGGGACTAGGCTGTTGCTTAGGTGTTCTTAATGGTTGCTAGGGCGATGCTAGGGTGTTGTGGGTAGTTGCAGTGCCATTGCTTATGTGTTCTTGGTGGTTTCTAGGATACAAGGATGAAGTGGGTATTTGCTAGGCTCTTGCTTAGGTGTTCTGAATGGTTGCTAGGGCGTTGCTAGGATACAGGCATTTTGTGGGTAGTTGCTAGGCTAGGGTTGCTAGGGCATTGCTAGGATACTGAGATGTTGCGTAGGTGTTCTGAATGGTTGCTTGGGCATTGCTAGGATACAGGGATGTTGTGGGAAATTGCTAGGCTGTTGCTTGGCTGTTCTGGATGGTTGCTAGGGCATTGCCAGGATACAGGGATGTTGTGAGTAGTAGCTAGGCTGTTGCTTATGTGTTCTTAATGGTTGCTAGGGCGATGCTAGGGTGTTGTGGGTAGTTGCAGTGCCATTGCTTATGTGTTCTTGGTGGTTTCTAGGATACAAGGATGAAGTGGGTATTTGCTAGGCTCTTGCTTAGGTGTTCTGATTTGGTTGCTAGGGCGTTGCTAGGATACAGGCATTTTGTGGGTAGTTGCTAGGCTAGGGTTGCTAGGGCATTGCTAGGATACTGAGATGTTGCTTAGGTGTTCTGAATGGTTGCTAGGGCGATGCTAGGATACAGGCATTTTGTGGGTAGTTGCTAGGCTAGGGTTGCTTGGGCATTGCTAGGATACTAGGATATTGTGGGTAGTTGCTAGGCTGTTGCTTAGGTTCACTGAATTGTTGCTAGGGTGTTTCTAGGATACTAGAATGTTTTGGGTAGTTGTTAGGTTGTTGGCAAATTTTGCTTAAGCATTCTGAAAGGTTGCTAGGGTGTTGCTAGGATACACAGATGTTGCTAGGCTGTTGCTAAATGCTTAGAAGTACTGAATGGTTGCTAGGATAATAGGATGTTGTGGTAGTTGCTAGGATGTTGCTAAGTGGTTGCTTAGAGGTTCTGAATGGTTGCTAGGATGTTGCTAAGTGGTTGCTTAGAGGTTCTGAATGGTTGCTAGGGTATTGCTAAGTGGTTGCTTAGGTGTTCTGAATGGTTGCTAGGGTGTTGCTATGTGGTTGCTAAATGGAGCATACTTGCAAATATAAAAGAAACAATAAAATTAATGTCAATCAATCCATAATATTTGTAAATGAAATGGTTTTATTTTAAATTTATTTTCAATTGTACATTATAAAAATAGATATAGGCCGCTGACATTGGGCGCTCACTGTGTATCAGAGAGGCTGATCTAATTCAGTCGAAGCATTTGCACTTTTCTACTTCGATGACTAGAAGTTTGAATTCCCTCACTCTTAATATTGAGATTTGTGACAGTGTAAAATGGCTTGTTAAACCTGTCATCGCTCTTATTGCATTGTGATGCAAGGCAGCAAACTGCTCGGATCTTTCCTGAAGCTTTTTTGGCAATTCATTAAAGGCACCAGTGCTGTTTTGAATGCCTTGTCGGTGGTGCGTGTGAATGACGCATTCTGATTGGTCTTTTCTGAGTGTCTGTGAAAGTAAGTGTTCTTCTACCACAGCCCAAACAAATACATAACACACATACAATATAGATATTTAATTTAATTTCATGTTCATTCCTATAATTTATCCTATAAGATTGTTGCTAAATATGAAGCAGCTTATAATATCTTGCCTATTTTGTAGTTGTGTTAAACTAATTAAATATAACCCACTGAATTTCTTTGAATTGCAATTCAATGAATTCCTCTTCCTGTTCTGAATTTTACACACACACACACACACACACACACACACATACGTACAGAGTTGTGCAGTAATCAGATCTCGATGGCAGGACTGTGATGAACATCCTGCAGCATCAGCAACAGTCTCTCTCTCTCTCTCTCTCTCTCTCTCTCTCTCTCTCTCTCTCTCTCTGTCTCTCTCTCTCTCTCTCTCTCTCTCTCTCTCTCTCTCTCTCTCTCTCTCTCTCTCTCGTGTGATGAGCTCAGAGTCCAGTGAAGTAGCAGTAAAGCATCTGAGGTGTTTGATGGCGAGTTTGTCATGAAGACACACAGTGTAGATTTACTCTGCACAATTTGTCATAGAGAGATCCAGCCTCATCCGTCACTCCCGTAGCTTTCAATCAATCTCCTGCTGCAGTCTTCGCTCTTTAGCTGACAATTTGCTCACTGATGGAGAGCAGAGCACTTCAGCGCGCAACCGTCATGCTCTATGACTGGGAAACCATGCCAGAGAGTCTCTAATCGAAGCAGAAGATGGCACTCGGTGCGTCTGTATCAGTGAGGAAGAGACTTATAGTCAACAAATCAAAAGTTTAGAGCCGGGCCAATCAGTCGATGGGCACTGGACCTTAACTGTGACCGTTTGACCAACTGAACAGGTGTTAGCGCCTCCTAGTGTCAGTTCAAAGTTTAATGACACATACGCCAATCGTATGAATAGTTTTTTTTTTTTGTGAATTCTGACAGAATATTGTGCACATTTATTAATTTGATTTGTTTGGTCATTCATTTATCTATCTCTACAGAGGGAAGTATTTGAACTAATTAATTTTTTGTGTGTGTGTTTGGTAAATGTTGACACTGCGTGTATTTCTTTATTTGTCTGTCTATCTTTATGGAGAAAAAAATATGATAATATAAAATATGATTCGGATATTTTTGATATGTTTAGTGAATTTTGACAGAATATTGTGCAAATATATTTATTTGTTTATAAATGTTTTAATAACAGAGAAAAATATTGCTTAAGATATTTAATAATATTATTAATATTAATATAATATTATTTAATAATATTTGGTATATGTGTTTAGTGAATTTTGCCAGAATACTGTGTAAATTCAATTTTGCTCAAATTAAATTAAAACTTAAGAAAAATGTAACTAATTACTTGAAATATTATTTAAATATACATATAATATTGTCAAAATATTGTTTATTTATTTATCATTCAGATATTATTTTATTTATTCATATATCTTAGTAGAGAATATTTGAACTAACTATTCAAATAATTAGTGAATTTAGACTATTTATTTTGCAGAGAAATTTTTGATCTAACTACTTTAAATAGGCCTATTATTTAGTGAATTTCGACATAATGTTGTATATATTTATCTATCTACCTTTGCAGAGAAACATAACATAACTTAAATCCATATTTAGTGAATTTAGGCCAATAGTGTAAATTTAGTTTTTCATTTATTCATGTAATGTTGTGCAGAAACTGAAATGCAATTTACAAACTTCTTATTTGCTGAACTGATGTTGTGTTTATGATGCAGAAAAATACTAAAAACTTAGTTTTGACTGGATGAAGTTCATATTCACACTTTTCTCATCACGCACGAGAATCCCAGCAGAAATCCACACCTCAGCACTTATTCTGTTTCTTCCTTCGCTCCTCCGCCGATACCAATCAGACTCTTAAGTGGCTCGTTACGTTTCTTCTGCTTCCCTGAGACGTTTGTAGCTCATAAATATGTATATGTGTGTAGAACTCAGTCTCCCGTGGGAGGGCGAGGGCGGGCGAGATTGAGGGCCGCGATCGGGTCAGACGAGGGGAAGAACGAATGAGTTTCCAGATCCAGCCAGTCAAATGTGATGCAGCACGGATCTTGTAGAACGACGGTGAGATTTGTCTTCCAAATAGCCGGCGTCCGTGAGCAGAATGACTGGAATGAGCAATCGTGAGTTGATCCTAGCTTCAGCGTGAGGCCGAGCGGCCAGGACGCTGTCGAGAGCGTTTATCTTGAGGTCGTAGAATGAATTTATTCAGGGGAATGACTCTTAGAGCCGAACGCAAACAGAGCAGAATCCTAATGTCCGTGTTTATACTGCGGGATGGTAATCTGATTAGCTCTATTCTGTGCTGCTGATGTGATTCAGCGCCGCACGCCTCAAATCAGCCAATCGCAATCTCAACATAAAGGGTAATTTCTGCTCTCCAAGAAGCATTTTCTTATTACCGTGTCTGATTTGATTGCCCTATTCAGTCGTTTGGATTCTCAGAAACGTGCTCGCTCATTGATGGAGGCCGATGACAGAGTTGATTAACGTTTGGAGCGATCAGCTCTGCATCTTCAGCTCGTTAACGTGACCTGAGAGTGTTACGAGCACAAAAACAACCTGTGTCAGGTGCGCTTAGCAGGCTGACTCAAATATGTGCGGAGCATTTTGCTAATGTTCCCATTAAGTCATGAACATGTTATTTCTGATGTTCTCTGCACATTGGAAACGTCCAGTTTTTGGTTATACATACATTAAGGGAACATTCCAATTTAGAATTTTGCTAACTTTTTTTGACAAGGGCGTAGAATTTAGTAGAGACACTATGACGTGTCCCAACCAATATCCAGCGACTACTAAATTGTCTCGAGCTATAATTTTGATCAAACAATTAAATATGTGTATGTAACCATTATTGTTGTAATTTCGGAAATAGCCTAGGTCATATGACTGATATTACCTGAGAAGTACAGTAGAAAACTGCATGCTTTCAAGGACATGCATATAATAGATGTGTGGAGTCAGAACATTTGTGACCCTGCAGCACAAAAGCAGTCATAAGCAGCACAGGTGTATTTGTAGCAATAGCCAACAATGCATTGTGTGGGTCACAATTATCCATTTCACTTTTATGCCAAAAATCATTAGGATATTAAATAAAGATCATGTTCCATGCAGATATTTTGTAAATTCCCTACTGTAAATATATCAAAACTTAATTTTTGATTAGTAATATGCATTGCTAAGAATTTCATTTGGACAACTTTAAAGATGATTTTCTCAATATTTTGATTTTTTTTGCACCCTCAGATTCCAGATCTCGGCCCAAATATTGTCCTATCGTAACAAACCATACATCAATGCAAAGCTTATTTATACTGTATGATCTCAAATTTCAAAACATTGACGCTTATGGCTGATTTTGTGGTCTAGGGTTACATATAAGAGCACAGTTCAGCTGAATGATAAAGTTTACCCTCTTTAACTTTATATTGTTCTGCTGTTTTGTGTTCATCTGCATTTGCTCTTTTTACATTGATTATCACTCTATATAGACTGATACAATCAGATGCAACAATAATTTCTCAAATATTTATTAGGCCTATAATATATGAGTGGATGCTTCAACTGATTTCCTATTGAACTGAACTGCAGCTCAAACTGTTTCACATACAGAGAATTAAGCTACAAACTCCATCATAATTCGCAATATTTCCATCTAACATGCATTTGAGGTGCAGCTAGTCATATTAATAGTTAATTAACCAGTCACCTGAATGTATGTTGGATGTTATCTTTGGATCATACTTTTTTGGCTTATTTGTGTTAATGTCATAAAACTAGCGAAAAGCTGAGGAACAGTCAAACCGACTGAATCGAGTGAGTCATTTACTCTTCAAACTCGTGGCTTCGATCACTCAGTTAAAGCGATTCACTAGCAAAGACCAGATCAAAAGAGCCATTTATTTTTAAATTTTTTGAATGTTTTGCGGTCGTGTTGTTGTAGAAGTGCCCAGCATCAGTGTGAGTGCTCTCTCTCTCTCTCTCTCTCTCTCTCTCTCTCTCTCTCTCTCTCTCTCTCTCTCTCTCTCTCTCTCTCTTTGATTGTCTGAGATCCGTGTGAGGTGAACACAGCAGACATGAGGGCCCTCTTCCTCTCCGCTGGTCTCCAGATCAAATCCAGCACAGCAGAACAAATGGAGACGCATTAATGAAGTCCTGCAGGCTGTGATGGATTCTGTCATTGTCTGCATTAGGCTTCAGTTCCTCCTCTTTCTTCTCCTCTACAGCTGGAGCTTGTTGCTATGGAAGCCCTGTTGGATTCAAAGCAAATAAATTTTTGCTCTCAGGGCTGCTCATCACCTCACTGGTCCTGTCGTCCTAAAATTAGATTCGAAGAATCGGCTCGCTTTCAATTCATGGGAATTGAAATGACAGGAAAAGAAATAAAAATGTAATTCAGAGAAATTCTTCAGAGGTTATGCATTCTGGGAAATATAGTGTTCTTCAGCACTGGAACACAAAAGTTATTAAATATGGTGAATATATAAACTAAGCTTATGTTTATATAGGTGACGGTCTGAACATTCAAATGTTGATGTGTAATTCTGCATCCTGTTTGTTACCTCTATTCAAATTCAATTCAACTGAAATTTAAGTTCGGTTATTAACAGCACATAATTTAAATGGACTTTTACAGAAGCCCCGGAGTAAAATGTTAAATTACATATCTTTTATTATTTTTTTTAATAATTTATCTAAGTAAAATATTTATTTTGTATTCATTTTTTATTAATATATAATTTAGTTTTTTTTTTAGTTTTCATTAAGAGATTTTATATGCTTTTGTCATTTTCAGTAGGTTTTATTTTAATCATATGTATATACTATTATGGTGTTTATTAAATTAATTGTATTAATAATTTAGTTTTTTAAAGTTTTCTTTATTTGTTTACATTTTATTATGTGTTTTTATTTTCATTAGGTTTTGTTATTTAAGTGTTATTTATATGCTATTATGGCATTTATTACTATTGAATAATTTAATTATATTTTTTAATTATTTATATATAATTTAGCGTTTTTATGATTTAGTTTTTTTATGATTTTAGTTCAAGTTTTAGACATTTTAATGTGTTTTTGGCATTTTTTTTTTTTTTTTTTTTTTTTTTTTTTTTTTACAATATATATCTTTATTTAATATACATTTTTATTTAATTTTTATTTTAGTTTCAGTAATTTTAGTACTTCAACTTTTCAGTTTTTAGCCATGTAACTCTCTAACTTCCCAGTATCTGTAGGGAAATCGATGTAAATCTCGCTCCTATGGGACGTCCCGCAGAGCTTGTCTGAATGAGTGACAGTAACTGAGGGGGCGGAGCTTAATAAAGGACCAATTAGTCTGGAATATTTCATGCTTCTGATACCTGGAGTTCATTCACTCGGTCTCCAGGAGCGGATGACAGGCGTCAGGCCTGTTTCTGCATGGACACGCTTGACATTTTCAGAGATTTGATTCTAAATGAGCATTTGACATTATTGCTTCTCTACCCATGGTGCGCAAATGATATTCCACGGGAAGATACGCATCGTTTTGAAGAGGCAAAATAAGAGGGCGGATAATTAGCGTGTTCTTTGAGCTCTTGAATGGAGACTTCCTCGCTGAGAGTCTCTCCTGGGCGTCATCTGAGGAGAGAGAGCAGAAACTGATGGGGTTTTCCTCAGTACAGTTCGTGCATCTGGAGCAGATGTTCATGATGTTTACAAAGCAACTAAAAGAGTATGTGATGCCTCTGCGGTCACAGTTTTGGCTCGGCAGAGTAAATAATTGGTTTTATTGGTGGTGCACTGATTGGAAAATCTGAAACCAATGTTGATATTTTAACACTTTTCCTCACTTTAACTGCCACTGCTTATGTCACTTCAAGTATAATCAGTTATGCATTTGTATTTTCTTTTTAATTCATTCATTACAACTTTTGCAGCAATAGGCAGAATAACAATTATGGCCTGATTTTGGACCATTCACAATTTAGCATTATGACCAGGGTTATTTTAGTTAACTAACTAACCTGCAAGCAAGCCAACAAACACACACACACACACACACACACACACACACACGTACTTCTCCTGAAATTAATTAAAATATAAAAATCATAAAATAGGCATAGTAAAATCCTTATTTTGTTTCAGCTATCTGCCAAAGCAGCATTTCTAATTTTCACTTGATCTACTTAATTAACTAAAACTGAATCAGAAAGTTCATCTATCAGAGTCAGATCTGAATAAGTGTTTATTGAGTTTAAAGGCAGTTCTCAAGTGAAGCCCAAAAGCAGCTTCCAGCAAACCTTTGCAGCTCGTATCAGTTTTACAAACATTAAAGTTTAACAGCCATACAAACGCTCTGATGGCGGAGCCGCGAGTAAATCACACCGCAGGCATCGAAGGCCCCTGGCGACAAATAAATGTGTGTTCAAAATCTCGCCTCAATGTTTCTTCCAGACTTCTATTTATTTCTTAATAGTTCAATTAGTCTTCCAGATTGCAGTTTAATGAATTTCAATTTGATCTTGATGAAGTTGAATCTGATCCTCAGTTGTCTGTCGCTGCAGCAGAATCCCCTCGACGGCTGAAGTGTGAACAGACTATCCAATGTGGCTGTCGCAGGTTTGTTTGCTTGTGAATTTAATTAACTCACCATTACACGTCGGAGATTAGGTAGCAAATGAAGTCAGATGCATCATAGGCTCCATTTACACTGAAAGGAACAGTTCACCCAAAAATGACAATTAGCTGTAAATGTACTCACCCTCAGGCCGTCCAAGATGTAGATGAGTTTCAGATTTGGAGAAATGTAGCACTGCATCACTTGCTCAGCAATGGATGCTCTGCAGTGAATGGGTGCCGTCAGAATGAGAGTCCAAACAGCTGATAAAAACATCACAATAATCCACACCACTCCAGTCCACCAGTTAACATCTGGAGAAGACAAAAGCTGCATGTTTATAAGAAACAAATCCATCAATAAGACGTTTTTAACTTTAAACCATCATTTCTGGTCAAAATACAAGTTTTAGATTTTAGAAGCTACATTTTAGACTCCCAATCTTAAATGTAACCATTTTTTAGAGAATATATAAAAATTATTTATGAACGGTAATGGATAGAAACATGTAAGCCTTTAATGAAAATTGTAATAACAATATAGCAATAAAAAGATATTTTTGCCCACTCTTGCCTTTAAACATAAACGTATAAAAAAAAAAGTTTTTAAAAAGTACAGTATTAAAAAACATGACAGAAAGACAAGTGCAATCACAATAATTTATTGCAAAAAAAAAAAACAGTTTTTACAACACACATATATATATATATATATATATATATATATATATATATATATATATATATATATATATATATATATATATATATATATATATATATATATATATATATATATATAATATGAATAACTGTATAATTCTGGAGTGGTGTGGATTACTTGTAGATTATTGTGATGTTTTTTCTCATTCTGACGGCACCCATTCACTGCAGAGATTCACTGCTACATTTCTCCAAATCTGATGAAGAAACAAACTCATCTTCATCTTGGATGGCCTGAGGATGAGGACATTTAGCAAATTTTTGCTTTTGTTTGAACTATTCCTTTAAGGTCCCTGATGAGTAAAGAGTGATCTTTCATAAATCGGTAACATTGTGTTCTGATAAATATCAGATTAAATATCAAGCATGAGCGTTTCACAAGGTCAATTGCACCTCTTCATTCTCAGGTCAGATATTCTGTGTTTTTATGGTTTTAATGCACATTTTTTCACCAGAGTTGTGCCTTTCCAGAATCAGTGTATTAATAATTCATGCTATAGTCAGATAGGTGGTTCTGCGGGCCGGGAAAAATTTCTTTTAATAGTGGGAATACATGATTGATGAAGGTGACCTGAAACTAAAAGATATGAATATACAGAATCATCTGGCCCACGCCAGCGTCCTGCTCTCGAGGCTTGACTTCAAGGTGAGGGTAAAATCGATACTGGAGAAGAGGAGAGGGAGAAGTGTAAATCATGGATGTTGAGTTGAGAGAGTTGAGAACGACTGATTGCACAGGCAACACATTTAAGCTTTGTTCTTTGAGGAAAACAAGCCAGAAATACTGATGACTCATCTATGAGATGTATTTTCAGAGTTTTGTCTAATAAAATATGGAATATGTCAGCCTGGTCTCACAGGTGAAATTTATTGTTACAAAACAAAATGCATCTTTTGTTCATTTGGAGAGATGCAGAAACATGCAATTTGGATGTACTGACTACATCTAAAATTTAAACATTATTACATATTTAATTATAGCTAAAGAAATGTTAAATATTTACAAGATTATTTTATATAGTTGCACTTTTACCATTTTATAGATACATTTTAGACTCCCAAACCAAAATCTGTTTTATAGAGAATATATAAATAATAATAATAATAATAATATTAATGGACAGAAATATGTAGGCCTTCAATGACAATTTTGAAAACAATATAGCATCAAAAAAAAAATAATTATGAATGAATTAATTTATTTTGCAGCTGTATTTAGTGGCTAATCCCATTCCAACTTCTAAACCTAATATTTTTAATAATTTCTTAAAAATGTTTAATATTTAGTGCAATCACCATAATTCATTTATTGCAAAATCTATATTGTATCGAATATAAAAAATAATTTATAAAATCAATGGACAGAAAAATGTAGGCCTCCAATGACAATTTTAATAACAGTATAGCATCTAAGTAAATAAATAATAAAAGAAAGAAAAATATGTATTTTTTTATTCCTTCATTTGTTTATTTATTTACTGGCTGTATATAGTTGCTAATCCCACTCCAACCTAGTATTTTGAATGATTTCTAAATATTTTCTTACATATTTAGTGCAATCACAATAATTTATTTATTGCAAAAAAAAAAGTAATGACAACTGAATAAAATAAAATCCAAATATTAATGCCATGATTTCAATATATGTATTTAAGGATTTGTACATTGTGTTTAAAGTTGCTCAAACGTAAATAATTTAAGTATTAGATGCTGTCAATATATTAATATTGTACGTTTCATTGTGGCAAAAATACACATATTTATTCATCCTCAGTGTTTAATTGAATTGTAGTCCATTCCCTCATAAAAATGTAAATGTACATTCTTGTATGTTTTTTTTTTATTATTTTTTATTCCTTATTTTCAGATGCGTTTTGTTTTAAGTCATAGTTTGTAATGTGATTGGTTTCAGAGCAGGTTGCTTTGGTTCAGGATTTGTGTTTCTGTGACGAAAACGAATGAAAGTTGAGCGCTCGGTCTCTGCTGTGCTCTGTTGTGTAAAATAAAATCAGGTCCTGCACCATTTTTCCCGTTGACATGTTTTCTATTGAAAGTGGAAGTTGGGACACACTCAGAAAAATCACACTCTAAGGGTTGCACGGCCTACAGCGGAAAGCCTAGAATCGCTGCTCGTAATGACTTTCTCTTGCGCTCGCTGTTGTATTGACAGGTGAGTGTAATGTAGAGAGAGAGATTGCGAGGAGGACGATCAGCTGTAATTGGCTCTAATTACTCTGGTGGGTCTGTCTTAATTATGAACCTTGTCTTTTAATTTGCCAGGAAGCGTTTAAGTGGATGGGCTTGAAACATGTCCAGAACACTGTCCAGAGGAGATTTATTGTTGCTCACATTGTATTGTTCAGGACCAGAGTGACCATTATTTTGAAAATGTTTATTTATTTATTTTGGAAGGAATAAATAGAATAAAAGAAATAATCTCTCTCTCTCTCTCTCTGTATATGTATATATATATATGATTCATTTCAGCAAGTGCATTATTCTCACTTCACACCGCTGCAGTGTTTTGATTTAGTTTGCACGGTTTCACTTTATAAAGCACTACACACTCCAACAACACAAAATGTTCTTCTCAAAGTAGCCTCTTGATACCCTCAACATAATGGATCCATCTGTGTTCCAACTCTATCTAAATAAATGAGAGTCTCTGAAGATCTCCAGGCTGTCAGTGAGGAATGAGCTCCTTAAAGTGAAGGTGACCTGAAAGTGATGGGAATTAGCCTCCGAAGAACAGCCAAATGAGAGTATCACTCATGCTGTCTGTGGCCTGGAGCCACTGAAGATGTTGAACCCATAAGAATGAAGACACTTGTGAAATCTTAAGAGTGATTCACACATGAAGCCATTTGTTTTTAAAGAGATCTGGTGTTTCCAGGCATGTGAAAGAGTGTGCATGACCTTCCCATGATACAGTATCTCATTTTATTTGGGCTGAGAAATTACCCCCGAAAGATCATTTAAAGGCATTATTGTGTTAAATGAGAAAAACTACAGAAAAAGTAGCTTTAAAACAACATAGAATGTGTTATACATAAACCTTTAAGCTTGCATTTAGGATTGCATAAATAATGTGGAGATTAATTGATTTTAAATGGGAATTAGTGTTTTTATAAATATTGAAAGGTGATTTGTTTAAATGATAGTTTAAATATGAAACTGAAATAAGTGAGTCATTGATTCAACTGATTCATTCAAACAGCCGATTCTATCAGAAATGAAGCAGGTGATTCATTATGAATGAGTCACTGAATCATTGACTCACTCGATTCGTTCAAAACCACAGATTCCATCACTAACAAAACAGCAGACGCAACAGTTTTGCTGTGGCTTTGTTTGGAACCGTTTCTGTTGACAAAATAGTGCAAAACATACAATACTAACAATGCTGTGTCTAGAAATGTAACACGCTATTAACTTTGTTCACTGAACTGTTGTTTTAAATGAATTTCACATTTGCATTGGTGCAGATATTCAGGAAAAAAACAGCACTTTTGCTTGTGTGATGCTCCTAAACTGTAACATACTTTATGATATAATTATAAGCCAAAAACTCATACAGGGGCATGTTTGCCCTCATATCTTGAATTTTAAGGGTATATAACCAGTGTTGGGGAAAGTTACTTTTTAAAAGTAATGCATTACAATATTGCATTACTCAATAAAAAAAGTAACTGTTACTTAGTGTTACTTTTTGTTGAAAGTAATGTTATTTTATTTTTGCGTTAAAAGCAATGCATTACTTTCTAGTTACTTTAGATTACATAACTCGTGTTACCTGTAATGTGTAACACTGTATATAACTATATTTTAATAGGCTTCAGTCGTCCTGCATCATGTTCATCAGCAACTGCATCAGTATAAGATGACGTACAGATCTGGGTGGGACGGGCGCGTTAAATGCATTCATTTTAACACGTTACTTTTGAGCTATTTATAGTTTTGGTTAAATATGCATTTTTGCAACTGTCTTTGGTACACTGCAGTTTTAAGAAGAAAATGCCCAGCAATGGTTTAAACTGATGAATTTGCACACGAGTTTGACTTTAAGCATATTAAAAACACCAGATAAGCATGTAAACATGATTAAAAACAGTGTGTAATGTGTCATGCACAGCTGCATTTTGAATACAAACACATTTATCTCCGTTATCTTCATTTTTAGTGCAAAGAGAGCTGAATGCAAGCGACATCTTATTAGAATGACATTTTATTTTTACTTCCAGCCTGACCCAGTTGAGCTCGGGCCAGTTCCACATCCCACTGATAACATTACGACTCCCAGCAGTCGAACACCAACTACAACCAACAAAACCGCCATCCGCTGACCTCTCCAGAGAGAGAACGTCTTGGTTGGAGATAGACCTGATGTCTACTCTATAATTGGTCCATTTTGATGATCACTGAGGGCTAATTATGGCTAATCGCTGTCTTTAATCACAGCCCAGTTTGTGTGAACCTCTCTTACTCATTTAAGCATGCTTTTTCTTGACTATTAGTGTCGCCACATGCTAAGTGATGACAGGAGCAGTAGAACTAACACATCCGTCAACGTTTGCCAACACCTGCCTGACAGTTTAGCAGAAATCAAGAGGCACTTGGTTCACTATTTCTCACTTATAGCACTAGTGACACTAAAGTGCTAAAGTTGCACATGAATGTAAGACTGTGCTCTGTCTGAAACTTAAATACTGCCTACTATTTTTTACAAATAGTAAGTGAAAAACAGTATGCATTATTCCACAGTAAGTGTTTCAGATAGTTGATGTTATATGGCCTCATCATCATGTTGCACGTGAGTGATAGCTGCCTGTGAAATTATATTTACAGATATTAGTGCTTAATTTATTTTAATATATAGATTCAGTAAACATGAATCAGTACATTTAATAAATCATCTGAAAGTAAGGCTATGTGGTGAACATTTTGTGGTGGTGTATGACAAATTAAAATCCATTTTGGTAGTTATCATTTGTTTTGACAGTGTTTAACTTTGAGTAATATGTCTAACTAGAGGAAAAAATATATTCCACATATCAGAATAAACTGGCATAATTAGTCAAAATTAACTAAATATTTATTTTTATTTAAATTCAAAGTCTAAAATTGAAAATGAACCGATTCTGAATTTTTGCATCCAACTAACATGGAAATAAAACTTTTTTTGTTGTTGTTGTTGTTGTTGTTTTTTTATCCCATAACTGTCGTTTGATAAAATAGTGAGTAAAATTCACTTTAATCTCCATATATTTAATAAATCATAATACTTAATAGATTCTAGCTTTGTTTTGAGTAATTAAATATATTATCCATTATTATCTTTATTTTAATAGTACCTTTTTTATATTTTGTATGTATTATATATATATTTCAGAATAAACATGCACAATTAGTCAATATTTACTATATATTTAATTATATAGCTATACTTATACTATAAAAGGAAGCAATCTTGGAAATGAAAAATGTATATTCTGTATTATTTATGCCAAAAAAATGTCAGTTTGATAAAATAATGAATAAATAATACATGTTCTATGCAGAAATAGTGAGGGTTGAAGGCTGGCGTGCTATTTTGAACCCAGCTGTGAGTTTCTTGCAAACAGACATTGTCTACACACTACAGATCCTCTCGTGGCTAATCATATTAGCACATTCCCCCAGCGCCTCTCTTCCAAACCAAACCGGGCAGCACGGTGTCTAAATCTGTTCCTGTTCCACTCGATGCTTACCAAGCATGTGAGGTACAGAACAGCACAACGGCGCTGTGTCTCTGAAGCGCTATAGGAGCTTTCAGCGTGTTGTATTTTTAGCCACAGTAATTTTATTCATTATCTCAGCGCGCTCCATTTTTGTGCTACTAACAATAGCATCTCTATAGCAGTCTTCCTTGTGCGCCGCCTGCCAAACGTGCAGGAATTAAAATGCTAATTTGGTGCCATAAGCTTGACAGTGCAGCCATTACCCATGACCACACCGCAGCCCAGAGGTCCGGCGGTTACAATAACACAACGCACCTGATTGAAACCACCCGGCAATTATGAAGCGCCGAAGTGAAGGGTAATGGACAGGTTAAAGCAAAGTCTGGCTGATTATGTTCTTTCTGTTTTTCCAACAAAATCCTGTCGCTGTGGGAAAAAAAGACAAGAACATTCAATAACATATTCATTTTAATATGAATCATCAAAATGTTGTTCAAAAAACGGTTCACCCAAAAATGAAAATTAGCTGTAAATGTAGTCCCTCTGAGGCCATCCAAGATGTAGATGAGTTTGTTTCTTCATCAGATTTGGAGAAATGTGTCATTGCATCAATTGCTCAGCAATGGATGCTCTGCAGTGAATGGGTGCCGTCAGAATGAGAGACCAAACAGCTGATAAAAACATCACAATAATCCACACCACTCCAGTCTATCGGTTAACTGACAAGACAAAAGCTGAAATAAATCCATCATCGAGATAACTCAAGTCCATAATCCATAATAACTCTTCCTCCAGCGAAAAAGTGTTCTGGTCTGAATCAGGAGAGAAATCTGCACAGATCAAGCATGGTTTACAAGCCAAAACAGCTCTAAACAAATATGTGGCTGGATTTTGATACAAGAGACAACAGGAGAAGGACTTTTTCACTGAAGGAAGCTTTATTATGGATTATGGACTGGAGTGGTGTGGATTATTGTGATGTTTTTATCAGCTGTTTGGACTCTCATTCTGACGGCACCCATTCACTGCAGAGCATCCATTGGTGAACAAGTGATGCAATGCTATATTTCTCCAAATCTGATGAAGAAACAAACTCATCTACATCTTGGATGACCTGAGGATGACTGCATTAATTTTTATAAAAAATAAAAAAAATATGCCGTTTAAGTTGAATCACTCTTTATAATACTGCAGTGTTACAGAAAGTAGAATGAGAGCCATTCAGTATTTGTGTTTTTACAATGGAAAGACACTCACATACACAAACATATTTACACACAAATACCTGCTTAAGCGTTGTAGCTTGGGATTTGTCTGATTTCTTACAGGATAATCCTTTTAAACCCTCTCTTAATTCATGTTGTTTAGCGTGCTTTCCTCAAACATGCTCTGTTTTGCTGCTGTGAATTGTTCAGCAGCTGATTTAAGACGGAAATACTCTCTGTGTGAGTTGGGATTACTTTCATTTGGCTCGCAGTGAAGGCTTGTGTTTTTCGGATAGTCCTCTCTCTTGGTCTGACACGTCGCTCTGAAGCAGGCTGTGATAGATGACTGCTGTCGTTCTGCTGTGATATAAATCGAGCTGGAAGCCTCTTTAGATGTCAGATGCGAGTGTGATTTAAGTGCGCTGTTGATCAGGGCATCAATGAATGGATTGAGGAGGTGATTAGACTCTATGGTTCTCTGTTATAATTCTTTTATCATCTACTCTAGAGATTCTGCTTCCTTCCTGTAAGTGGCTGCAAGTCAATAAGGACTCTTGTCACCTCAACTCCTTGCAAACTCAAGTGATCGTAATAATGCTGACATATTATGTCTCCTTAGGGCCTCTCCTGGCCTTTAACTCCTCTCATTTTAATAGTCTGTATTATAGGACAATGCATAACAAAAACAACATTATTCATGCTGTTTTTTAAGTTTTATTCTATGTAAACATGCAGGTGATATAAGCCAAAATTTATATCATTGTATTTGATATAGTTTTGGCTTTACATTTTTATGGAGAAAATCCAACTTTCGTCAGATTCGTCAGACTAATTCAAGTCAGAAACGTCAATGATAATGATTCACTAAAAGAATTAAATCACGTTGTTCCACACATGCAGTCTGTAATTATAATTACAATTTACTAAGCTCCGCTAGAAAAAAAGAAGAAAAACAACTTGTGTCTTTTAGACGTTTAAAATAGTAATAGCATTTCAGTAGAGTCAAATGTTGATGATTCAGATACCGCTTTAGTTTCATTCATTGAAGGATTCTTCAAACTAATTCAAACAATTAAAATGTTTCACTAAAAGGACTGGTTCAAGTGAGTTATTTATTGATCCACACAACCAAAAAATGCTGGGTTGTTTCAACATTTGACATGAATTATAATGTTTTATATTTTCGTCAGACTGATTCATTCCAGTGAAAACGATTCATTTAAATAACCTGCTCAACTGAGTCATTTAACGTGAATCGCACTACATGGATAGCGCTGGTGTTTTTGTTTTGTTGTGTTTGTTGCGAGGACTGGACGGCTCAGAGTTAGGTCTTTTTATCTTATCAGTTCAGAGTCAGACTGCAAACTATCATTCATAACTAAATATGGTTTCTTTTGCCTGCGCTTGAAATTTAGCGCCTCAGAAAACATATCTGGCATAATCGCCAAAGAATGGATACTCATGCATTAAATCCGGCTGATATATTTTTTCGGGTATATTGCTTTAACCACCCACACCTGCATCGGATGGATATCTTTAACTTTATTGTTATCTGTGGATAAAAAGGAGATGTTTCGCAGAATGTCAGATCTGCTCTTTTCAGTACGACACAGTAATACTGTGACAGGAGCCTGTAAATATATAAAAACACCATGAAAGTAGTTCACATGACTTGTGTGCTGTTATTAGTCTTTTGTAGTCAAAAATCTACTTTTATGGTGTGCTTTTTCGAACCTGGTTATTTTATGTAAACATTGCATAAACGTTCTGACAAGTTCTTGTGTTTCCATGGATGGATATTACTGTTTCATATTTTGGAGTTGAACTGTACATTTAAATAATGTCAGACTTGTACCTTAAATTTGATCTGAGTGACTTAAAATGCAATCATTTTGAGATTTGATTTGATTTGCTTTGTAGTGGGAAAAACAATTCATAGTGGTCTTGCTGAGAAAAGTTCATGTTGCACAATTGCTATTATTCACATGCTCTTCATAAATCAATAGCCTCCTTTGACTCCCAGCAGCGGGAAACATTGTCTAAAAGTGCTTAATAGCGGTCTGCCCTCTCGGCCCTGGCCGCAGAGATCTTGGCAGTTTCCCCGCAGCAGGAAAGCACTGCGGCGTTGAATACGAGTCACTGAGCGACACGGCCAGAGGTCACGGCCGCCTGGATTCCAGAAAAAACACTCTTTGAGATGTGAATGTACTCTAAAGCGGTCATGCATTTTTATTATTAACTTTTTTTTTTCTGAAGGACCATTTATTGTTGGCAGAACAGGAATAGTTTGGTTTTCCGTGACTATTTTCTATACTCTTTCTGACCCTTAGAAATGGACTTTTTGAAAAAATATCGAGCCCTAAATTTAGGATTGATGTTTTTGAATCGCATATAAAATTTCCATCCATTTGCGATGCATATTTGTCAGTCATGCATAAATGCAACAGGTAAGATTTCTGCACTCTGCAAAAAGAAAAAGAAAAAAAAAACATGGCATAGTTTATTATTAACTATTTGCATTTATTTGATTTTGGCATTTATTCCAAATGCATTTATTCAAATTGCTTAGAATCAGCATAAATCTGTTCATTGTGAAAACAAAATTTATTCAGCTGAAAAGTATGAGAATTGTTCAAATATGGCTATAGGTGTGGAACAAGCAATGTTGAGTTTGTTCAAATGTATGAGATTGTAACAGATTGGATTTATCGACGATAAATATGTAAACCTGATTATTGTGTTTTTAAAACACATTCAGTTTATTACCAAAATCTGATCTGTTTCATTTATGTTTGACTGACAAATATGCATCACATTCAGTTTATTGTTTGATAAAACTGTGTAATGTCAAATGCATAAATCAATATCTCAATATATTATTGGAAATAATATACCTCATAATGTGGCCCCTTTAAAATGCACATTTTTGTTATTTTGTTGTTTTCCTCTAATATGAACTAGTAAAGGTTCTCAACGATTTGGGCAAAAACAGCCTTGTAGTATGAACATGACCTTGCTATATCTCTATACAGCATGTTGGAAAATGTTTTCCTCAATTATTAATCTCATTTGCAATGTTTCTAAAACACTAGGATGAGTTTCTTAATCTTGTTTGTTTCCTGCAGAATGGAGAGGCGTCACTGTTTGAGGTGAACATCCGTTACGTTGGCGGACTTCTCTCTGCGTACTACCTGACGGGAACTGAGGTAAGATTCAATCTCATCTGTTCTTCTCGCTTAAGTTTCACTCATTTTAATGTAATTAGTTGGAACAGGAGTTCATGTTTAATCATAAGAGTTACAGAGAGATCACGTATGCGTGGTTCAGCTGAAACGGGCCAAGTTTTGAAACCCAAGGGCATCATATTGAAGTCGAAAATAAAATAAAGGCGACACTCAGAGTCGTGAGTCAGCCTAATGGATATTGATTTTCAGTCAGAATTAGTCAAAGAGGAAGACAGATGCCCCGTGTTTCCTGAGACCATCCATCTGTGTTTATAGATCCGTGTCAGATGTAGACACACGTGCTAAATATACACATCAGATGAGTCGTTTTGATGTTTCATTGAGTATTGAGATGCTCAGTATAGACACATTTGTTTGAGAGATGGGAGCATATAGTAGGAATACAATTGTAAAATGTGATATTCTCCATCATTTTTATTAGATATTTATTTTTAGATCCAGTGCTGATGCCGTTTATCTGTATGTTCAATAACAGATATGCAGAACCGATATTTATTTACTGTTTTACTTGTTATTGTTTCATTTCATTTTCATATCACAACAATAAAAACATAGCATTTTTTTATTAAAACAACTGAAGCAGCAGCAACATTAATAAAAAAAGGTGAAATAAACCGACAAAGTATAATGTCTTTAAATGGAGAACATGAATAAATGTGAATTTAAAAAAAAAAAAAAAAAGAATTTTTGTAGTTCATCTATGAATAAAAGCATCTGCTAAATGCATAAATGTAAAAATGTCAAGGGAGACTGTTAAATTTGCATAAATGTAATCATTAGTTGAAAACATTGGTAAAATATCTGTAAAATTGATTATCGGTTGATCTCTAATTCTGAGTCACTTTGAGCTTTTTTCAGCTTTCTAGTCATGTAGTTACTGTATTTTTACTCCAAACTGTTGCCAAATATATAATTGAACTGTTGGCTGTCATAAACCCTTGTTATTGGGAAAATTAACTCTTAAAAAATTTGACAGACTTTGAAGGTTTATTCATAACATTATATAACCGAGACATCAATAACAATAAAAAATGTAATGCATGTATATAATGCAAATATGGCACTTAAAATGGTACTAAAATGTTCTTCTCTAGAATTGACGTCAGTATTTTCTTCTTGAATTGACACTGTTTTTATGGTTCACATTAACATTTATTTTATTTTTTTGTGGTAAATGTATTGGTAAATAATTGAGTGAAACTTAAGCACATTCAAGCTGATTATTTCATATAGTATGACCAGACAGTCTGTATGTAATTTTTGTTATTTTCTCATTAACTGCAGCAGCAACAATAATATGAACAATAGGCAAAACAAATTTACAAAGTCTAATGTTCTCAAATGGAGTAATATAAAAGTAAAGGGAGACCACCTTTGCAAGTAATCATTAGTTGAAAAGTAATATCTGTAAAAATATCAGTAACACTTTATTTTACGCTTACACCTATTTAAAGCTGTAAATTAATTAAGCACATATTAATGCCTTATTCTACATCCCTAATCCTACCCAATACCTAAACTTAACAACTACCTTACTAACTATTAATAAGCAGCAAATTAAGAATTTATTGAGGAAAAAGTCATAGTTAATAGTTAACAAGCGTTACCTATTCTAAGGTGTTAACAAAATATCGGTTAACCGATTATCGGTTGATCTCAAATTCATTTTGCGCTTTCTTTAGCTGAATTGAATTAGCTAGGGTTCTTTTTTCTTTCTTTTTTTGTGGTTTACATTTACATTTATTCCAATTTTTGGTAATTTGACAGTTGTCCGGATAGACTGTAATTTCAGCACATCTGAGCAGATAGTTTGTATGTAATTTAGCTGTTACGTTCATCTCTGATGGATGTGGCCACAAACAGGATCCGGTTATGATGCTGCACTTCACTGAAAGTGTGCATGAGTTTCTGCCTCCGTCTCTCACTGTCGATGGAGTTTGTTGTCCACGTCTCTGATAAATCTCTCAGGAGAGCTCAGCAGTCTGCAGTGATCTATCCCTGCATTCATGTACGCTGGGAATCCATCATGCATGTGTGTTCAGGATGTAGATTTATCTCATCCGTCTCCTTCTCTGAGTTTCCGGGGGGTTACGCCCCATGCAGATAAGGGCGGGTGATTGGAAAACCCACTTTTGTGAAACGGCCACGGTGGCGAGGTGTGCATAAATCACACCGACAGCATGAGGTAGGAGCTTTCAGGGAAACATCACAGGGCTCCGGCTGCAGCTCACAGCAGGATTTACAGCTGCAGAGCTCCATTTCTTCAAAGGAAAGAGTTGCTCTTGTTGCGATAGCCGATAAAATTGCTCTCTCTCTCTAGGCTAAACATCATGACATAACCGTCGCTATCATCTCGGTCATGGATGTTAGTTGTCCTTGACTCTAAAACACTAACTTCAGTCAGCCTGGGACTTCTGCAATAATATACCCATTCTGTTAATGTTTTGTATATTAAATGTTCAAAGCTTAACAATTTTTTTAAGGATGCATGATTTTTATCAGTATCCGTTATTGATGTATATCAAAAATATGTTAAATATAAAATGCATTAAAACAACTAAAAATCAAGATTTAAAATGAAATTGTTTCTTAATTTTTTTTTTCTTCATTTGTTTATTATTATTTATTAACAATGACCATTTTTATTTAAAAACCAGTGTTCACATGATCTTGGACAACCTGAATATATTGTATACGGGAATTTTAAAAGTGTGATGTCTAGACATTGAAAAGTCATGGAAGTTAAAATCTTAAGTTTTCATTATTTTATTTATTTATTAATTCATGTAATTTTATATATTTATTTTGTCAAGCTCTAAAGTATTTAATAGAGTAGAAATGTGTAGGTAAAATTTTGATATTTCTAAAATTATATTTCAATTTTTTTAATAAATTTGTTTTAGCGTTATTTCTATATTTTACATTAGTTTATATATATATATATATATTAGTTTAGCGATTTCTTTATTTATCTTATTTCTTTATTTTTTGTTTTTAAAATTTTTTTATTAATTTTTATGATTCTTCATTAAAATATTATAGAATTTTATAAGCCATTTATCAGTTGTCAGTTTTAAAATAATTGCATCCCTACTTTTTGTAAATTAAAGTATAAAATGAATTGTTGCAGTAGCCATTGGCATCCATCTGCCTCATGTGAACAATACATTTTCCATTTTATTTCATTTTTAAAGGTCATTTTGGGCAAACTGCAAATGTTTCCTGGAATTTACTCGCCCATGAGATAAACAGTCCATCCCTATACTGGCATACATTATATTGTCATTATTAATATAATAAAACGTAATGTTATCATTTTTAAATGTATGTAAATTTTGTGAATGGATAAACAGTGTAATGCAGTGTAATGTTCATCCCATTATTCAGTCTTCATATTAATGTCTCTACATTAGCGTTCATTACACACTCTGCTGCTCAGTGAAGGTGACCTAAATCATGTTTTCTTCATATGATGTACTTCACATCAAGCGAGACTCATTTGAAGGTTCACCTCATATGTATCATGCATCTGTATGACTGGACAAACCAGTGAATTTATGCAAACTACTCAAAAACGACAGACTGGGCTGTAATTTTCCGCTCTGTAAATTGTCCCTGCACACCATGGCTGCAGATGAATGTCGTCTTCCACTTACCAACAGAACATCAGTCAGCTGTATCGCGCTCGTTAGTATGAAACTGAAGGGCGTTATATTACCTCTGCGCTTGTGCTAATTTACTGTAAGATCCCACAGATATGCCAGGTGACCCGAAAGAAGTAAAACTGCCATTTTCATTCATCAGTCGCTTGGCTTGATGCACATCTATGTGTAATTGACTCAGTAGTGTACAACAGATTGTATTGTTATAATTAGCACCTGGCATAGACTAATGATCTATTGTTTGTGTCTTTGCATGTTTATGTCAGTGTCCAGTACAAAATATTATTTTCTTTATCAGTATTTTTGTCTAAAAACAGCTTAACATCCTTAAAACCAGATAAATGTTCTGGAAAAATTGTATTGCATGCTATTTATTGATTGATTTTTTTTTTTTTTTTTAAGCCCAGAGTTTGAAATATGTTGAACACAATGGATGCAGTATTTGTATTAATGCTAAATTTGTTAAAATAAATACAAATAAAATGAAATGATTAAATGAAAATATTTTCACTTAAAATAAATTTATCTACATTGTAAAAAAAAATAATAATAATAGTAATTCTTTGAAAAATTTAAATTAAAATTCTTAAAGTAAAATGAAAAATTTCAGTCTTCCTACTTGAAAAAATAGTTTAATTTAATGTTACATACTATTAATTGTAAATCTGTATTTGTTAAAATAAATGTTTTTTTCACTTCATTGTAGATAAAGATTTAAAACAAAGATTGAATATATTTTTTCAGTGCAAGTTGCATGTATTAATACTGTAATATTGTACAATTCTAATAAAATATATACTGATTCATTACAGCGCAGCTTCATAATTTGAATAAAAACAAACAATCATATTGAATTTTACACAGAAAGGTACATTGCCATCTTGCTCTGACGAGTTGACTTTTATAATGATGACTTTCCCAACTTTCCAGGAGGACTTGAATGTAACATAATGTTGCACCAGCTTCATATTTTGATGATTTAGCTCTTCGATTCTAGCTCAGCAGCTGGGAGGTTAGCGCCATCCTCGTCTATATGCTGTTTATTTGAGCGATTGGATTATTAAAGCCTGTCCTCTCTGCACCTGCAGTATCTTGAAATATTCTGCGTATAACCATTACGTCAAAAGCCTATAGCCTATTTCTCTGAGGAACTGCCTGAAGATCAAATCACTGCTGGC
Organism: Acrossocheilus fasciatus; assembly: GCA_036784905.1. Lineage (NCBI taxonomy): Eukaryota > Metazoa > Chordata > Actinopteri > Cypriniformes > Cyprinidae > Acrossocheilus > Acrossocheilus fasciatus. Next base: position 33,790,777 of record CM071953.1, read on the forward strand.
GGAAGAGTATTAGCTTCGTCATTCCTTCACCTCCGTCAGCCCGTGGGATCCGTCTTTACATAAATGTTTTATCAGTCGAGCTACAGCGATCATATAAAACCATTCAGGGCGTCAGATTGACATGAATAAACATCATGCATGGTTGATTCTCCTGCCGGGAATCTGCTGCATTATTGATAGTCATTAAATTCACACATACCTGTTCAATTTAGCGTTGTCTTTCTTTCCCGCTGCTTTATTTACATTTCCCATTTGGTATAAACGCATGTCAGCCAGCATTTATTTCCAACCTCCTGCCAGAATGCATTTAAAAAGGCCTGGGGTTCTCATGCACGCATGTTTTTTTGGGGTTTTTTCTCTACTATATTTCACAAAATCAGTTTTTTATAAAAACATGGAAGCAGATCGCTATAATCACCCCAAAAAACCAGCTGGGTGTTCAGAATGAGCTAAATTTAATCTCTGGATGTAATTCGGAGATGGAGCGTGTCATATTCAAACCGTTCTGAGAAAAAAATGTCTGCTAACAAGATCTGAGACTCTTGAGTTGAACCTGCCTGCCTGAAGTAGGAGATGACAGAAAATGAACTCATTGCTCTCTGACAGGTGAAATGAAAGCTCTGAACACCTGTTATTGTACTTAATGATGTTACACATTTCCCGGTGCATGTTACTCAAAGTTCTTGCTTCTGGTTTTGCCACAGTGTTGCATTTCGGTTGCAGTTAAGTTACGTCACAGTGCATTCTAAAAACCGAGAGCTTCAGTTTATGTATTTAGGTTAAGAACTTGGAACTTTGAGAAAAGTTACATTTCCCAAACTGTTCACAACTCAATCTGCACATCTTGCCAATTAGACGTTTTCTTAAAGCAAAATATGGTTTCTCATTTCTTCTTTCTTTGATTTTTAGGGTGAAATATGGACTTGTTCTTGAGGTTTTATGGGATTCACCCTACAGTGACAGACAAAAATGATACAACAGACATTTATTGGGCCCTATGATATCAGTTTTATTTTATTTTCCATTTTAATTGTTTTAGATTCATGTCTAATTATCATGAAATGTATACAATTTCATATGGATTCCATAATATTTTTTTTTCTTCAGAAAATTGTCTGCTTTGGTTTTTTTCTGTATATGTGTTTTAATACAAATTTATTATCAGTGGTAATCAAAGGCATAAAACATAAATAATTTAATTCATCTTTTAAACAGTAATTTTTTTTTTTTTTTTTTTGCTGCAGAACAAAGGTTTTACTGTTAAAATTAGGTTTGATATTCACAGACATTGGTTCATATTGGCATTTGATTAATTGTGGAGCCCTAATTCTGATTTATTCATCCAAAAGTTGCCAAATTCCATGACATACAGTAAATCCCATCCACATTTTACACATTGCCAAAATCATAGGGCCCTACATTTAGATGATCATTTTTGTGTGAACTATTCCTTTAAGTAGTAAGGTATGAGATGTAGTGCTGTAATTTAATCACAGCTAATGGGAGTCGTCGTCTTCTTTATCCATCTGCATTGGAAGGATGCAAATTTCAGGCATACAGAGAGTCAAAAGCATTCCAGATTAGACCTCTGCTGCCCATCTCTCATTATTATAAAGACGGTCATAAGATGTTCGATCGCCTCTGCAGAAAATGCTGTTTATGGGCTAAAGGCCATTGCTTTAAACAATGAGAGCCCTATCGATCCCAGAAGCCTGCGCTCGCAATCAATGCTTTCCCAGAAAGTTGAGCCTTCCTTCCTCAGAAGCGAGTTTGATGTTGATTTGTGGGTCCGGGCCGAAGGCGAGGCGCTCGGTCACCACTGCCCGTAAAATTCACGACAGCCGCGGGATCCAGGGTTACAGCGTTTGTCCTCTACTGAACTTCCAGTCAGGTTTGTAGGGCTGCGTCCCGATTCACGTACTAACCATAGTATGCAAGAATTGCAATCACAGTTATTGAAAACATATTCATGAAAACTTATTCTGCAGGCGCACAGATGGCATACATGTATATATATTGGACAAATATTTGGATGCATCTGTGGGTGTGCATTTTTTTTTTTTTTATATGAATTTAGATATTGTAAGACAATGGATCATCTGTCTAGAAAGGAAGAATACATTGAATATAAATAACACAGCAGCTGCTACACTTGGTTGACTCTTTTTTTTTTATTTATTTTTTATTCCCAGTTAAAACAAAGCAGGTGTCGAGGCAACAGATGCCCAAATGTTGCTCATTCACATCTGAGTCCAAAACTGCTCGTTATAAAGAGATAAAAGCGTGGGAAGGGCGGAAGAGGGTGAATTATTTTTGATCATGTCTTGTTTTGTCATGCAGAGAGAGCAGAGCGTGTTCGGCGGATGTCGAGTGTGCTTTTCTTTATTTAGAAACACAGCAATAGCAATTTGAAGAACAACTTCATGCCAACTAGGGCCAATCAAAGCCACAGCAGAACTCTTGTGCCTCTCTGATCAACACACAGCGGTGATTCGTTACTAAATGAATCCATGGTTTTGAATGAATCAAGTGGGTCAATGATTCAGTGATTCATCAGCTGTTTGAATGATTCAATGGCTCACTCATTAAGACAGTGACTTGTATTAATTTATTTATGCGATGTTGAATTCAAAGCTACGTAATGTCTTAATATAATGTTTATTCATGGCTTTTCTCTAACATACTACTAATAATAAATGATCAGATTTCAAAGAAGTTTAGATTTTCCTGCGTTCTTATCAAGCGATTGATTGTGATCTACTGTTGATGGGTTATGACAATGTTTACTTTATGGTGTTTATATTGCAATATGTTTTAGATGGCTGTTAGATTGCATATCTTTTTGAATGAGCAGCCTGCAATAGTAAAGCATGTACTTTCAAAATAAGAGTCCTGGTGTATTTCGGGGTTTGTTTATAAATAAAAGTCCTGCATTTTGAATAACTTTTTATTATTATTATTGTTGGAATTTTGTTTACACAAACTGTATCTGGAATTTAATTTAGGATAAACTCTAGTAGCATCTGTAGGAACATTATTTAACAGATTATTCATTATTAGTATCAGCACAATAATCTGTTGACTATTTAGTGTACTTTCTGGATTCTACTAAACTGAATAATTTTGCTTGCAAATGTCTCCTTGTATCCCTTTATTAAGGAAAAACTCATTATTTAATCAATTTAAATTGCATTTTTTAACGCACCGCTAATTATTTTCAACTTTTGGGAAAAAGTAAGCATTATATATATATATATACTCGCATATACAGCGGGTAAAATAAGTATTGAACACGTCACCATTTTTCTCAGTAAATATATTTCTAAAGATGCTGTTGACATTAAATTTTCACTAGATGTCGGTAACAATCCAAGTAATCCATACGTACATAAAAAGCAAAACAAATAATTTCAGAAATTAAGTTCTGTGTAAAAAAAAAAAAAATGGAGTTACACAGGGAAAAAATATTGAAAACAAGAAGAAAAGGAGGTGCAAAAAGGCATGGAAAGCCAAGACACCAGCTGAAATCTTTCAGTTATTAGATTGGTTGGAGGTCAAATGGCGCTGCACATCACCCCAAATCATCATGGTGTAGCACTGGCAAAATTCATATAGTTGAAGGAAGGATGAATGGAAAAATGTACCGAGACATTCTTGATAAAAAGCTTCTGCCATCTACCAGGATGATGAAGATGAAATGAGGGTGGACATTTCAGCGAGACAATGATCCCAAACACAGCCAAGGAAACTCTGGATTGGTTTCAGAGACAGAAAGTAAAGCTGCTAGAATGGCCAGCCAATCACCCGACTTCAATCCAATAGAAAATCTAGAAAGGAAAGAACTAAAGATCAGAATTCATAGAAGAGGCCACAGAACCTTCAAGATTCGAAGACTGTTTGTGTGGAAAAATGGGCCAAAATCACACCTGAGCAATGCATGCGACTAGTTTCTCCTGCAGGAGGCGTCTTGAAGCTGTCATTACCAACAAAGGCGTTTGTACGAAGTATTAAATCAATATATATACTTTTTCCTTGGGTCATTCCATTTTATTACACTGAACCTAATTTCTGAACTTATTTGTATTGTTTTCTTTGTATGTATGGATTACTTGGGTTGTTATCGACATCTGCTGAAAGTTTCATGTCAACAGCACCTTTCGAAAAATATTTACTGAGAAAAATGGTGAAGTGTTCAATACTTATTTTACGTGGTGTGTGTGTGTGTGTGTATGTATATCTCATATACATTTGGATAACTCAAAATATGAGTTATCCAAACGTGCATCTAATGGTCATCAGATATTCATATTTTCTCGTGTCCCGTTTCTTCCGATTAATGTTCATGTCCCTCAGGAATCCTGCATAAACTATAGCAGAAATTTCTCTCTCGTTCACATTTAAGAATCTAATTGAGTGTGTGTATATGTGTGTGTGTTTTCAAACATGAAGCTGCAACAACTATTAATTAAGCACATAAAAGCAGCACGTTAATTGCGAGAGAGGTTACAAGGCCGGGACGCCGCAATCAATTATATGCTAAATAATGAATAATATTGCACATTTGCTTCCCTCAAAATGACACTTAATTGCTTGCATCTTGCTTTTTCACTCTAAAGTGAGGCATGTCTGTTTGTGCAGTTGAATTAGTCCATTATTACGAAACTTTCAGCATTATGCATTTATTTAGTTTGTATGTGCATTCAACAGCTAGTAAGATCAAATGGAGTTGGTGTAGCATCATTAGCTAATGGTTTGTCCTTTGAGTGGACAGTGAGGATATTTAGAAAGGCTCCCAGCGGTTACGGTGTTCAGGATAGATGGGCTGGTGCAGGATCTGTGCTGTAAATAGCTGTGGGTGACTGTAATGTATGGTTATGACGTGGTTTATGGTCGTGTTGGGTATTGGGCTTTGCAGTGAGGACGTCCCTTTGGCTGTATGGAGCTCGAGCACTCTCCGATCAACAGGCTGAATAAATAAGCGGCATCTGTGCTGAGAAAATTAAAGCCACCCTGGTGATCTGTGGTAATCAGTTCTGTGCATCCTACAGTTGTTTAAATGAGCAGATGCCTCGTGAGATCGGCAAAAAATAGAAGTCAGGGTGGAATTAGAGGAAAGAAAGAAAGAAAAAGATTTATATTCGGTTAAATATGGTTGTTCTTTAGTCTGCAGCAAACCGAATATTTAAGTGAATTTATGGATTGCTATCAGTGTTATTTAAGTATAACCTATACTACTACAATACTTCTTTTGAATTGGATTTTAGTTAATTATTTAAGCATTTATTTATCATGGTGCAACATTTCAGATTTTTTATTTTATTTTAAGTTTTCCATCTAATATTTATATTTTATTTTATTTTAGCTTTATTTAAATGTTTTTAATATTTTTAGTTAACAATAACAATACTGAATGTTAAGTGAAAATATTATAAAATTCTTTATTTATGCAAAAATTAAGCATATTTATCCTCCTAATTGTCATTTTTCGCAACATTATTGATATATTATTTAAGCATTTATTTATCATGGTAAATAAACATTTCAAATTTTTGTTAATTTTTTTTTTTTTTTTAGTTTTATTTTAAGTTTTCCATCTAATATTAATATTTTGTTTTATTTTAGCTTTTAGTTAATTAAAATTATTTTAATAGTTTTATTTTTAGTCAACAATAACAAAACTAAATGTTAAGTGAAAATATTATAAAATTCTTTTTTACTTTATTTATAGAAAAATTAAGCATATTTATCCTCCTAATTGTCATTTTTTGCAACATTATTGATATATTATTTAAGCATTTATTTATCATGTTAAATAAACATTTCAAATTTTTTTTTTTTTTTTTTTATTATTTTGTTTTAAGTTTTCCATCTAATATTAATATTTTGTTTTATTTTAGCTTTTAGTTAATGAAAATGATTTTAATAGTTTTATTTTTAGTCAACAATAAAACTGTCATTTTTAGCAACATTATTATTTATCATGGTACAACATTTCATATTTTCGTAGATTTTTCTTTTTTTTTTTTTCTCCACAGGATGGTAAACTGTCTTGTTTGACATTTTAGGGTTCAGAGGTCCTCATGAGCTGTTGATGCACTTTTGCGGAATCTGCACCAGCGTCTAGTCTATGTGGCGTCTGATCCTTGAGTTAGGAACAGAGTCTCTCTGTGACAGTTAGATGAACTTCATGCTGGATTGTTGTTGCTGGAGGGAAATCGACTTCACATTCGTAAAGGTTAAATATGTGGAAGGGAGCTACGGGTCTAACAGCGGTCTCATGGGACAGTTGCATTGCACTCTTAAGGCTGAAAAGGAAGGAAACTCCCTCCTCAGCACATCTCGTGTTGTTTTGAAGCTCTTGTCTGACCCCTGTAGCTTCATCGTTGGAGGCTTTCTCAGGGATCAGAGCAACTGTAATTGAAAGAGTGTCGCTCAATGAAATCAACTTCTGCAGAACCATTTTTTCCTGTAGTTAAAGTGAGCTGGCTTTGATGTGCCGAGTCCCGCAGGGGAAGGAAAACCGGTGTTGTCTTCAATCATATAAATCAATGAGAATCCAACAGCTGTGTGCGATTTCTTTTATAAGTAATATTGCACATTTTTTCCTTTCCTATCTCTAGGGCAACACCCGAGAAATGTTAAGCCGTCTGTGGCCCTGGCCGTGCATTATGTAAAGAGTAACATTTCATGTGCTTTATTTGTTCTGTCTCATCATATAATAATATAAGTGGGAATGTTGCTGGTGTAGGTTATGCATTTGTTCACATGCATATGATTTCCAGGACGCATTTTTATGCGCATGACCTTTTTATAGAATAAAATGTTCAATTATTGATCATAATTTGACATCATTCATGCAACAAGAGAACAGATTTGTGCATTTGTAATACCGTTCTTACATAGATTGTCACATGCAGTTTGCATGAAAATGTATTAATTAATAAACTTTATGAAGCCGTGTTTTTGGTAAATCCCTTGTGACTCCTAGTGCATCATTAATGGAATAGTTCACCCAAAAATGAAAATTTGCTACAAATGTACTCACCCTCAGGCCATCCAAGATGTAGATGAGTTTGTTTCTTCATCAGATTTGGAGAAATGTAGCATTGCATCACTTGGGTGCAGTCAATGGGTGCCGTCAGAATGAGAGTCCAAACAGCTGATAAAAACATCACAATAATCCCATTCACTGCAGAGCATCCATTGCTGAGCAAGTGATGCAATTTCTCTAAATCTGATGAAGAAACAAACTCATCTACATCTCTGACGTCCTGAGAGTGAGGACCTTTTCTGCTAATTTTAGTTTTGTGTGAACTGTTCCTTTAAGGGCCATTGGCGTGCTCAACTCTTCATCAATGTTTTCCCAGCTAGGATACTTAGCAGTCGAGTCAGTCCTCGTGTTCTAAAGAAATTATAATATTGATTCATAATTGTGCATGTTTTATGATCAAGATTTATGAAAATGCTGTTGCAGTCTGCCAGCTGTTGCAGTGAACGCCAAGACGTGTCTATAGCTCATCCAAGCAGATCATCTGCTGGGACGATTTGTCTGCCAGAATTGGTTGATTACATCAGCTCAGCCAGTACTGAGGTGTTTGCAACTTTTATTTGCCTTTCTCTAACAAAATTATCTGAAGAAAACCTCTCGTAAGCCACATTTGACATTTGCAAGAGACCGGTATGTTTGCTTGGCCAAAAAAAACTCAATGCCAACGTGACTTTAACATCTTGAATATTCATTTAATTTGACGTAAACGTTGCTAAACATTCGCCAACATGCAAAATGGCAAAGTTCCACAGCCTTTATCACGAAATGAATGTCTATTGTTGGCGTCTGAGCTGAAATTCGTGCTTCGTTTTGGGTCAAGGAGAAACGGCTGAAACGCTGTCGGAAGATTTGTTTAGTTTGGCAAATGCTGTTGACTGCAGTGCATGACTCTTGTGTTACTATGGCAACTTAGAAATAAGAGGTTGAGATGGGAAACGAGCTGAACAAAAGGACCGTGACACATTTGTTGTGATGTCCCTCGTGGCTCTGTTTCCAAATCACTCAATAGCCATAATGCAGGACTGGGTGCTTCCACAGGGTCTAGATTTAGTTGTGCTGCACCAAATCTGATTCTGAATGATAATGAGATAAAATACCTGCTATTTCTAAAGTTAAAAAAGGGTACTTGTCAAAAGATGCATAGGATGCTTTACAATTTTGAAATGTTTTTAATGAGCTTTCTTCTGTTCTCCAAGGCTGCATCTATTTGAAAATAAATTTCAAATATGCATTAAATTGATCAAAAGTGACATTAAAGACATTTATAATGTTATAAATGATTTCTGTTTCAAATTAATTGTTCTTTTGAACTTTGTTCATCAAATAATCCTGAATAAATGTTTCCACAAAATATTAAGCAGCAAAAACTGTTTTCAGCATTGATAATAATCAGAAATGTTTCTTGAGCAGCAAATCAGTATATTAGAATGATTTCTGAAGATCATGTGACACTGAAGACTGGAGTAATGATGCTGAAAATACAGCTTTGATAGCAGAAATGAAATGCATTTTAAAATATATCCACATAGAAAACAATTCTTTGAAATTGTACTAATATTTCACAATTTTACTGTTTTACTGTATTTTTGATCAAAGAAATGCAGCCTTGGTGAGCTGAAACAACATTTAAAAATCCAAACATTTGAAGAGTACTGTATATTTAACATTTTGGGGGTAAAATTTTCTGGCAAAAAAAAAACTATTGCAATTTATTGCTGTGAATTTAAATATGATACAAGTCATATATTTCTATACAGTATGATATAAGTTTGGTCATGCTGTCCGCCCCTAACGTAATGCAACAGAGCATTTTTTTGGCTTGCTGTCTGCTTAATTTTCGCTCTGAGGAGAAAGGCGAAGCGAGTTGCCTTCTTTTGGCCCGCTGCATCGAGTGTTTCTATTAGGTCTGATAAGTTTTCCAACAGCTCGACAGCGAGTAAACAAGACAGACCTCTGGGGTCACAGGCCTGAAGAGACGATTAATTAGAGATTTCATAAAAGCACACAGCGCTCAGGAAGACATTTAAGAGCCTGAGCTCTAATGGATGGAAACAAAGCAAGATAATGACATTACATGTCCAGTTATCCCGTGTGTGTGTGTGTGTGTGTGTGTGTGTAATTATACTCAAGGGCCCTTGTTTAAATCTTAGTTGTATGTGTTGAGTTGATGAGGATGGAAGTAAATGGAAACTAAATGAATTCCCTGCTAAGCATTTTACATGGTGAACGGTTTATCAATGTTTAGCACTGTTTTCATTTCAGTTATTTAAATGAGTGTCTATTAGTTTTATTAGTATATTTAATATAGTAACAGTGTGGTTCTTGAATGCCTAAAAACATAGCAGCTTTTATTTAGAAATTTATCTGCTTTAAAGTGTTAAATACTGAAAAGCATGAAATAAATACAATTTTTTTTTTGTTAGTTTACTCATGAAAGGTGTCTAAATTCACTTTAAACACATTTATGCAGTTAACATTTCCATTCTTTCTCTTCTGGAATAAAAATGCACTTTTGTATGTTGATATTTTTAACAGGAGGTATTACTTTATATACATTATATTTTTACAAATGTTAAAATGTTAATGTTATACCATTGTTTTTTTATTTTTTATTATTATGTTATATAATGTACAAAATTTAAAAATAAAACGGTACATATTTGATAATATCTCAGTCAAATACTTTCAATACACACACACACACATCATAATTTATCATTTTATTTTTATGCTACAGTATGTTAATGTTGTAATATTGTATTTTTATTATATTGGGTTATATAATGTAACATTAAAAAATAAAACAGTAAATATTTGGTAAATCTTATTAAAATCATTTTAATATACACACGTCATAATTATTTAAATATATTTACATTATATTGGACATATTTTTTTTACATTAAATACATTAATACACTATAATATTATAAAATGTATTAATTAAAATGGTAACACTTTACAATAAGCTAAAAAGTTAACTATGCATTAACTAACATTAGCAATGAGCAATAGATTTGTTACAGTACTTATTAAAGATTTGTTCATTTTAGTTAATAAAAATACAATTGTTCATGTTAGCTCAGGACCATTCAATAGTATTAACAAAACAACTTCTGATCTTAATAATGCATTAGTGAATGTCGAAATATTATTAAATGTGCTTATAGAAATGTATAATGCGTTACCGTGCTTCAACATGAAATACATCAGTGCACAAAATAAAACATTCTTTTTATATGTAGTTTTTAAATGTTGAGCGCTTTATACCGCGGTCCAGCTTCAAACACTGACCACTAGATGTTTTCCTCTTCACTGGAGCGTTCGGATCGAAGGCTGCCCTTTACTCTCTGCACCATCCATCATCCGACTGACACATCCTGAGGTGAACTCTGATATTTCTCCTCTTTGATGAGTTTGAAGTGAAGGGTGTGTTTCCGTCAGATTCAAAAATTGATTTGTTTACCTCCGCTTCTGAGTGTTCTTACTGTGCAATCATGTCGGCTTAATGACATTAATCAGGCCAAATCAGAGAGTGGAGATCTGGAGTGGCGTCCTGATGAAGCACTCATGATGAGCGCTTATACGATCTGCTCCGAGGTGCTGCGCTGGTGTCGATGTCTTGTGTGTGTTGTGGAGCAGAGGTTTGTTTTTATTACAATAGTCATTGAGACTGTGCACGCATTGTCATGTTGTCATTTTCCTCAACTGTCTCATGCTGTAGAACTTATAGGTATTATAGACCCTCCTTGGTGATTCTGGTATATTATACCTTTTAGTTATGGTGTAAAATTGTCTTTTTTACTCATTATATTCAAACAGGGTCATCATTTAAACCTCTGGTGTTGTTTGCGTGGAGGTCAAAAATGACCGATTTTATTAAATTATTTATTTCAATTAAATTTAGTCTGATAATGTTTTTAATTTGATATTTTGTATTTTTAGGAGATTTTATTGTACTAGATTATATTTTTGGAATAGTTATTATACATTTAATTCCTGTTATAACCTAAAGCACAAAGCATTCAAGTCTCTTTTTAAAGAAGACGACACTTGGCAGATTATTGCTGAATTTAAAAAAAAAAAAAGTCTTAAAAAGCAAAATGACTAAAGAGCTATAGAAGTTTAGGATTATTATGAAAAATTAAAAATAGCATTTTTTGCTTTAACAAAAATAAAAAATTTTAAGCCCTATGAAATTTTACTTTTTTCTTTCTCAAATTCAGCTTTATTTTTACCAAATTCTGTGTTTTCCATTAATTTTCTGGATTTCATGTGAATGGTTTCATTCAATTTCAATAAACAAAAGCATCTCTAATTAATTGATTTTATAACAAAAAAAAAAAAAATCTTATTACCCCCCCCCCCTTCTGCTAAATAAATTATGTTAAAAAAAAAAAGTTTTTTATAATAAATTTGCTGTACATTAAGTTTGTACATTAAGTAATGTATTTCTGTCACAGTTTCTTCAAGTTAAACCAAACTTTTATTTTGTCGGGTTGCTGTGAAGACCTTTACGCTTCTGTTCGTATATGATATGATGATTGTTTTTCTCAAAACAAAAAAAAAGAATAAAAAAAGGTAAGATCTTCATGAAATGACTCTCAAAGCAGTTCTAGAGATAGAAGTACTCGAATGTTAAGGCGTCAGTAGCCTATGCGTGTAGTAAATGACACCACACGTCATAAATAGACACGCAGAACATGCAGGATTCATATTTAAATAGTCTTTTTGCAGTTTAATATTCACAGACACTAGTCCATATCACATTTTGATCTAAGTGTACTGACCTACTTTTGATTTATTCATCAAAATGTTGCCAATTTCTGTGACATTCCATGTTATACAGTAAATTCAAAAATCACTGAAAAGCACCAGAGGGTTAAATTCACAGGGCCCTAGACAGCATTTTAAGGGTAAGGGTTTGAGACACTTCTCCCCTGACACTGGTACTGCTTCCAAAAAAATCGTCTGATTATCATACTGCACACTGCTTTTCTTTTATTTTCTGTCGTGCCACTTTCTCTCTTTTTATGTCTCTCTTTCTCCCTGAAGGAGGAAGATGTGGCTCAGTCAGACATGCAGCGACCCTTTTAACTTTGTCCAGGTTTTTCTTCTTCCTCTGTCCTTTAAAGGGAGGTTAATTATGAGCAGTGTTCTGCATGACTAGAGAGTGAAGAGAGATGCAGCGTGGACTGATAATCCCACAGGTTTATCCTGATACACGAGTCAGGAGAGCCACTGCAAGAGACTCAGACTGGAGAATAATGAACGCACTCTACAGAGACCTGGAATACATTTACATATGTGTGTGTATCTATCTATCTGTCTATTCATCTATAGTTCTATCTATCCTTCCCTCTATCATTCTATCAGTATGTCCATCTGGCAGTGTTTTGGTTTTCATGTGCCATGTTGTGATTGTCTGAGTCTCCTGGAGCCCGGCATCATAAAAGCCTCATTTGAGCAGCAAGAGATGATATGATTTCAAGAGTGCTGAACGAAAACCATTCTACTGACTCGACTCAAGCCACGCTGCTCTCCTTCAGGTCCTCCTGTGAAAACCAAGCGCTCATTAATCTCAGGTGACACCTCACCTGTTTGAAAACAAACATTACAGTCCTCAGGTTAATCAGGTGAACTTATCTAATAGATGCACATGAAAAGCTGCTCTGTCTTCCCAACATGCCTCTCTCTAAATCACACAGAAGTGGGGAGTTTCGACCGGTGAATCATTTGAACCAAAAGAACTGATTCATATGAAACTGTGAATGAGAGAGTGTGTTGATTTCGTTCTCAGTCCGCTCAGCACTGTGTTTTATCACTCTACACTGCTACATGTTGGTAATAGTAGCTTGGGATAGTTAAGTTAGTCACGTTGCTACTTTTAGTGTTACTCCCCGAGGCTACTGTCAACGAGGTTGTTTTCCTCCTGCTGTCGCTGTACAGAAGTCATGTGATCCGCGAAAGACCGGACAGGTCGAGTGGTGATGGCGTTGGCAGCGTGGTGTAGTGTTGAGCTGCTAATGAGCGCTTCACGTGCTTCCGTTCATTCAGAGCCAAAGACTCAGAGATGCATGAGACTCTGCCGTGTTTCTATTCAATGCGATCTCCACCGAAATCACAACTATGTTCATTATCTGGAGCCCTATAAAATCAGGGTTTTTTTTTTCATATTCCAGGTTTTTATTATTATTATCATTATTATGTTTTCTCTTTTTTCTGTATTCCATTTATTTTTTCCCATTTAAATTTTTTCTGGACTCTTTAATTGTTAAATAACATTTTAGTAATCAAAAAGCATGTCTAATTAATTGAAATCATGCAACTTATACAGTTTAACAGCAATTTGTTAAAATTTAAACAGCTAACTTTTTAGAGCCCTATGAAACAAAGCTTGGTAATTTCTTTCTCAAATTCCATTTTATTTTTTACCAAATTCTACATTTTATGTTTTATTTTTCTGGATTCCGTTTTAATGGTTTCATTACATTTTAATAATCAAAAAGTCTAATTAATTATAATCATAAAGCAACTTAATTAATTTATATATATTTTTACACTAATAGGGCCCTATGGAATGTTTTGTTTTGTTTTTGTTTTTGTTTTTAAATTTTGTGTTAATTTATTAAATTTTTTCCTGTTAAAAAGAAGGTGGCATAAAACATTCATTTAATTTATCTTTTAATCAAAAGAAAATTTTTGGCAAACAGTTTTGTGCAACACGATGTTTACTATTAAATTTAAAACATGGAAAGAAAAAAAAGTGTGATTATTCCTTAAAAATGAAGTTTTAATATTAATTGTATTATTATTATTATAATTATTGGTGTTATTATGTTAATGTTAGTGTTAATATTACCCTCAAATATTCTGTTGTACAATAATATATTCCTGTCAAAATTTCTTCAAGTTAAACCAAACTTTTATTTTGACGGGTTGCCATGAAGACCTTTAAAGTGACAGTTCACCCAAAAATAAAAATTGTCATTTACTCACACTCAAGTTTTTCCAAACCTGTGTGAGTTTCTTTCATCTGTTGAACACAAAAGAAGATATTTTTTATGAATGTTGGTAACCAAACCGGAAGCCATTGACTTCCACAGTATGTTTATTTTTATTTTTTTCAAACTATGGAAGTCAATGGCTACCGTCAACTGCTTGAATACCGACATTCTTGAAAGTATCTTCTTTTGTGCTGAACAGAACTTACAGACCTGCTTTTGGTTTGTTCAAATTCCATGACAGTAAAGTCCATTTTTATGTCTAGATTCTGCTATTCGGTTTTTGGCGCTGCAGTTGTAGTTCAGTCCCACACTTATGTTTTCAGACCCAAAGTGTTCCTGATAACCTGAACTGTCAGGAGACTCTGAAGTGACACCTGCTTGAGCGTATAGTATGATCGATGTGGCTACAGGCCGTTTAATTGCCCTTCCTAACAAACTCAATTGAATTCAGCACTTGTTTTAGTCAGAGAAAGTGGAATGATCTGCACAGAGTCTCTCAGTGGGCTAATTAACAATGTGCAAACAGCACAAACAGAGATCGTTCTTCCGCCGCTCTGGCTGCGTTTGTCAACACCTCGCTGAAGCGAACGCACCCCGGGAGCCGGAGCTGTCAGCGCGATGCGATTGGCTGCGACGGACAGCTGCCGCGTTGATGCGCTCCTGCTGTGTATCAGCTCGGGTCAGTCGGTTCAGCCCACATTTCCGGCCGATTGTAAACACAACACAAGATGCAGTGAAATGGCAGGGTGAGCCATCGATCTGTGTCCGTCAGCGAGTTGAATGCAGGGAATAAGGAATGCTGCCGGTGATTGGTGCAGCAATCGCAGTGTGTTCAGCATCAGAATCAGACTGCAGCATTGAGACCTGCATCTCTCCGGGCCAGACACTATCAAGCGCATTATTCAGCTTCACCTGCAGGCCTTTGTGTGTGAACACAGCGCTGGACTGAATTCAGCCGAACCATGAATAAGTCACCAGCCCATCGCTCTCCTGAACTCCTGCTGTGTTCCGCTCCAGCTGGGAGCAGTGCTGAGAAATTCATGTGCTTCATCTGTGCTTTTCTCTTGTTCTGCAGAAAGAAGAACTACATGTACTTGGAATATGATCAATTCACTCCGCAAGCACTTAAGCACTTAATTAACTAATCAACAACCATTACAAAGGCACCTACTATAAATTCAATTGTTAAATTATTTTAAAAATATTATTTTTTATTGAATTATTATTATTATCATCATTATTAATTAAACATTATAAATTAATAGATAAAATAATTCATATTGCCTTGTACTTTAATATTGAACTTTAATAATAAAGTAACTTTAATAATAATAAAAAAATATTAATCGTAAATTGTACATCAATTATTATTGTGTTGTACATTTGAATAATAATAATAATACATTATTAATCATAAATTATACATGAATAATATATTGATGTTGCATTATGCTTTTTAATACTAGTAATAATAATGATTTATTATCAAAGATTATAAATCGATAGATAATATAATATTGCCTTGTACTTTAATAATGTTAATAATAATTAAAAAATAAATATGACTGTTGTACTTTTGAAATTATAATAATAATTTATAGATCAATTAAAATATTGCTTTTGCACTTTTGGATGATAATGATGAATTAATACATTTTACATCAATTAATAATATTATTAAAGTTGTATTGTACTTTTGAATAATAATTATAATAAAAATATATTAATCATAAATTATAAATAAATGAATAATGTATTAATGTTGCATTGTGCTTTTTAATAATAATAGTAATAATTAGTAGTAGTATTATTTATTAGTATTATCGTCATCCATAATGTTGTTGCATTGTAATTTTGAATAATAATGATTTATAGATCAATAAATAATATTACTATTGTACTTTTTAATAATAATAATAATAATAATAATAATGATGAATTATTAATAATACATTGTAAATAAAAATGATATTATTAATGTTGCATTGTTGTTTGAAATAATAATAATAATAATAATAATAATTGTTGTTGTTGCTTTTGCAGCATGTTTTTAAAGCTTGAATATCAACAATCCCTTGTAGTAAAATTTCTCCTTTTATGTTCTGCTGAAGAAAGTCGTTTTACAGATATTTGCATGTTTGGAGCAACATAAAGTGAGTAAATAACAGAATTTTCTCTATGGGGTTCAATTATTCCTTTATTGTCTTGGTTTGCTTTCCAATGTAATTTTGAGGATGTTTACATAAAAGACTCTCATAAAAGAGATAAATTTGGAAAAGCAAAACAACCTTTAATTTTCGCTCTGTATTTTCCTTAAGGCCTCGTGTTACGTGCAGCGTCTTGTCTCCAGACGTCTCATCCCCGTCTGTGGTTTTAACAATCACATTTTCCCCAGGAGTTTTCATCCCACTCCAGCACTTCACAGCCGATCCCTGCACTGGAGCGCCGCTCGATTTCTGTGCGTCTGTCTGTGCGTGTCCATATTGCTCTTCTGAATTGATTCTGTTGTATGGATTAGAGTCGTGAATCATTAGCGCAGGCTTCTCCGAAAGGCGCTGCTTTGTGCTGCGAAGTATAAAAAGAGGGTATTACTGCCAAGAGCCCTGGGGTTTTTCTAACAGCGAGAGAGAACGAAGGTGCAAATAAGCCTGGCGAGGACAGAAAGGAGGTTGTGCTTGGCCTGGCAGCATCAGATTATCATTGATCTGACCCGGAGAGGAACCACGTTTATAACGGCCGAGCGAGAGACAACGCCACAGACGGCTGATAATGCGCGGTTAAGCTGGAAGCGGCAAGGCTTTGGTCTTTGCTTGTATTATTTTTAAGCACAAATCTGTTTTGACGATAGATTGGGTTTGACCGACAACAGCTGCTCGCCTACGGATTTTAACCCACGTTATGATGGCACACGGATACACGTGTTAACGACTTGTCACCCCAGACGTTTTCTCCCAGCGTCCGTCTGTGCCACACAGAGAGTGAAGGGCTTCAGAAAAAGACCTGTATTGTTCATATAGTTGTTAGCTACTCTAACAAACCTGTATATGTGCTCCATTTGAAAGAAAGTAGTTCATTTATGAATCAAACCATCATTAAACTTGAGCATTCACTTAATCAAAGCCAATATAGACCTATTTATTAAAATAGGCAGTGCAGGACCAATAAATTGATATATTAACTTTAAAATGTACCACTCTTTAGCATATTCTAAAGATAAAAGTTAGACAAAATAATATATTATTTTCTAAAATAATATTTTAATTTTAAAATGCACTACTCAGTAGCTTGTTATAAATAGGATTTTTACTCAAATAAAAAAGTTAAAATAATATATTCATAGTATAAATAATAATATTAATAATATAATACTGTATATTGATATATTATTTTCAAAATAAAATATTCAGTTTAAACTTGTGCCACTCGGTATCCTATTATAAACAAAATTCATCAAGTAACAAAATAATACATCAGAAATATAAATAATGATATTTATAATATGTTAATATATAATAATATATAAAATATACAATAATATTAATTTTAAAATGTACCACTCAGTTGCTTGTTATAAGTAGAATTCCTCATATAAAAATTAGTCAAATTAAAATATTAATAGTAAAATAATATAATACTATATTTTAATATATTATTATCAATATATATTTATAAACAGAAATCATCAGTTGAAAGTTAGCCAAAATAATATCAGTTATAGAAGTAGTAATAATGTATTGATGTATGTAATGTTAATAATATATTAGTATATTATTTTGAAAATAATATATCAATAACATTTATAATACAATAATATATTGTTTTCAAAATAATACATTCATTTTAAAATGCAACACTAAATAGTCTGTTTAAAATTTAAAATACAATTAATATTATATATATATATATATATTAATATTAATATAATTCATGCTTTATATTAATATACAATTTTCAAACTAATATTCATTTTAAATTTTACAGTGAGTGTAATTTGAACTTGAAAGCGAAAACATAATAAAAAAATAATAACGATAATGTAAATGAGCAGTATTTCCTCACTAGCAGCAGCAAAAGTTTTAGTCAGCTAGTCTTGCACATATTAATATTCACTGACTAAACACTGGTGCATTTCATGATTGCAATGCATGGGATTATTTTTATTTATTTTTTACTGTATGCGTTTTCTTTAATTTCTATGTTTTTTTAATTATTTTTAATAAAGCTTTTTTTAATATTTATTATTTAATTTCATGTTGTCTTTTATTTCTTTCTAAAAAGCACTCTGAATTACTACTGTAAGTGAAATGAGCTGCTATATAAATAAACTTGGCTTACCAAATTGCCATAGATATATTTAAACAGCTAACAGTAGCAGGTCTGTTTTACAGTATTTACATGGCAGGGCGACACATGGAATAATTCCATTCAATTTCCATATACATGGTGGTATAAATGACTCATACTGTGATTTTGGTCATAACGCCCACTCTTACTTGAATGTCTTTATAAGAAGCCGAAAGCTTCTAGCCATGTGTTCATATTTCAGTCTTTCTCCCACGTTGCTCATGGGAATGACGTTTTCACGAGTCTTGAGTGCAATACTTCGGGTTTTTTTCCCCCTTTAGAAGGACCTGAAATGGGATTTGTGAAATAGCATCAAACTGTGTCATCCATTCATCTCTGGTAGATAGTGAAAATCTGCACATAACTGAGTTTGCAGGGGTTTTCTTCTTCTTCAGTCGAGCGATAGAAACATGAAGGCGCTGAGCCGCGTGTTTATCGGAGGAGCGCAGCTTCACTTCAGCTAAATGACTGTCCTGTGTTCTGCCAGGAAACTCTTGGAAAGTCGGTTAGAGTCACTCTAAAACCTCGTTTGACAATTTTCACACACGAATGCAAAAAATGTTTAATTATATTACACAATCCTTTTATTGTTGTATTGTATTATTGTTTTAAATATTTTTTAAAATGTCATACCAACCATAGTTCTCTATTGGTTATTTTCTTATTTTTCTTATCATAGTATGGTGTGTGTGTGTGTGTGTGTGTGTGTGTGTGTGTGTGTGTGTGTGTATGTATATATATGTATGTGTATATATATGTGTGTGTGTGTGTGTGTGTGTGTGTGTGTGTATGTATATATGTGTGTGTATGTATATATGTATGTGCGTGTGTGTGTGTGTGTGTATGTATATATATATATATATATATATATATATATATATATATATATATATATATATATATATATATATATATATATACACACTGTAAAAAATATTCAAGCGGTTTCAAGTAATTATTTAGTAACTAGTTCCACAGAATTTTTACGTTCAGTCAATTTCTGACTTCAAAGTGTCACCTGAATTGTTATTTTTTTTTAGTTGACTCAACCTTTTGTGAACTAGTTTTATAGTCCATTCAACTAAAATGTTTTAATTGGTCAAACATTTAGAAAACTACAGCAAGTTAAAATTGAACCGTTCAGTGTTTTATATGTTACCTCAACTAAGATTTATTATTTGAGCATCATAAGAAATTACTGGGGAACTACATAAACATATTTTTATAGTTTAACAAAATCATTAAAAATGATTAATGTGTTTATCAATCACTAAAAACACACACGTTACAACACATAATAGCCTTTATTTAATAACAATCTCCATTTATATAATTTTTCATACAAACTAAACACAAGAATGAAGAAAAAAAGTCACCTATATCTTTTATGGCCAGAGGGTCAGTAAATTAACAGCAAATTTTCATTTTTGGGTGAACTATCCCTTTAAAGCTCCAGTTCTCCTCTGGCCAGACCAAACCAGCATGGTGTGGTTTAATTCTAGGCTGCAGCACAGGTCAGATTGAGCAGAGGACTCGTCTGGTTCTCTGTCTCTGAGGCTCATCTAGCTGACATGGTCTCCGCTGACATTCAGGGCTGTCGAGGTCGTCTCTAGGTACTGATCCACCATCTGATCTGGATACAGACTGGATCTGTGTGACTGCATTCACCTCGGAATAAGAATGAAACTGACTAATACTAGCGTAGATGCCACTGAGAACAGTAAAGCACATTATAATTGTAGTAAAGACTCTAAACATTTACACACATTACCTGCAATGAAAACAATAAACTCCTAGTCTTGAATGTAGTTGCAGTGGAGCGGTTTGAAAAGAGCAACATTTCACCGTGGCTTGTTGTTTGTCACGTTCAATGTTTAAAAACCCATTCAACACGCCAATTCATTATAGTAACACAGCTTTTGATATTAAGTGTTTTATGGGTTAAACCAGATGAAATAGGCTACCACATTCCCTTCACTTAAATTTCCCTCCAACATATCATACACTTATTCGATGTTTTTATATGTTGTACGTTTGTGGATAAATACACACGTTTTAAATACAACATTTACACCTTTTAAATATACGTTTTGATAAATTCAGTGCCACTTGACTTTGCCTGATGCCTGAACTTGACTTATATCCACTTTAATTCGGATATATAACTCATAAAACACTTTCTAAATGTCCACTCAAAAAAACTGAATATGTTACATGATTTTCTCGTTAACTTTAGTCTAAAAAAAATCACATTTATTCAGTGCAAATTACCTGGCTCGTGAACTTGACCGTTCATTTAATGTTTTCAAAATATATTTGTGCAGACTTAATATAACATGTCTTCTCAACTAAGCCCAAGCAATAAAATGAGTTCAACTTAAATATTTTTGCCCTTCCAACATTTTGTTAATTGGATTTTTTACAGTGTAGGTTAGAGTGGGGTAAAACGCCCCCCTACTGTTTTTCCCAAAATAACCACAATATAAAGTCAAGATACGTTTTTATTGTAACTATGGACTACGTTGGCGAGAGTGATGTAGAAGTATTCACTATGAAGCTTACACTGCGATGTACCGGAGAGAAAACGGATTTCACAGGAAATAATCTAATTTTCAGCAGTAAGAAAAAAAGTGATTTAAAGCTTTTCTGTTTTGTAGAACATTGCAGTTATATATGATATGAGAACACTAGGGCCTGTAGTGTTATTTAATAAAAATATAATTATATTTTCAGAATGACAGAATTATTATTTTTTTTTTTTTCAAGCATATAGTCTGTGGGGACCACAATAAAAAATATTTGGACTTTATATTTAAAAATTACCTCAAGTTAGCATTAGGTAGCTAGTTAGCTAGACAGTTAGTATCAGCTGACAAAATTTTCAAATATTGATTATATTGTGTTTAATTTTAAGCTAAAACTGTCTGTAAAATCAATTTTGATTTTGAACCCCAAGGGTACAAATTTAATTTTTGTTAAAAATCTAATAACATGAAAACTCCTTGGTTTATAATCACTGAATAGTGTTATAGTCACTAAAACTATGATAACCTTTCTGAACACGTTTAACTTTTGTTTCACAGGAAAAAAAAAAAAATTGCACAATTCTTATAAATATATAAATATATAATTTATATAAATATATTTTCATTTTCACATTATTTTTTTTTTCATTTTTAATGATAATGAAAACATGCCTAATTTTTCCTAAATGTTTTTTAAACTATAACACATAATAATGCAGTCCAATAATTAATGTAATAATAAATTAATAATTTTATTAGATGTATATAACTAAAGATACATATATAACTAAACTAAAATATATTTAATTATATTATATATGAATTCAGTTGTTCTAATAAATGTTTCTTTCAAATATATATATATTTTTCCCTTCTTTTTTCTTTTGATTTTGTAGTGAAAAATGAGCTGGACATGTTCTTGCCGCATTTTTACATTCGTTAAAAGAAGAAAGAGATTTGGTGTGATTGTCTTTATCATCTGCTGTGATTTACACTTACTGTGTGTGTCAGTCATTAAAATCTCTCATCTAACGCACCCCGGTGGAGCATCATTTAGCCCGGCTCGTCCTCATAGACGCATGCCATCCTCCACAGCGCTAATTAGGTGGGAAGGAAGCGCTGCGGTCCCGCTGATGTTTTTCTCTGCATAATACAGCGAGAGATCCTCTGTATTACCATCACAGGAAAAGACGCATAAATAGAGGAACCTGTCTATATCTGACTTTCTGGTTGTTGTTTTTTTTTTTTTGTCTAATTGATCTGATTCTGTTCTTGAGCGCTGAAATAAAGTTTCAGCTGTAGCGTAGCATCATGAATAATGCACCGCATGTTGAGCCCGAACGTCACCGAGAACAAAGACTCCAGATTTACAAGCTGGTAAACAGGCAGCGGATGGATCGTGTGGCTTTGTTCTGTTGCTGCATCAAAGCCGTGCGTCACCTGCGAGATATCTGCTCCGTCGCTCGCCTTCACCGCCGCGACGCTGCCGTACAACGCAACCATCTGCAATAATAAACCCGGGGAGTCCTGAAGAGTCGGGTCACAGCATCAGGTGGAGCTTGATAAATCTTTACCTGGATCTTATCAGCTCATACACTGCAGAAATAATACTCAAAATATCCTTAAACCTCAGTCCTGATGTCAGAGAACACATCTGGAGTATATTTTAGCATAGTGCACTAGTATATTTGAAGCATAAACCATATGGGAAGTGATTTAACATTGATTAATTGTTAATTATTTAAAGAATAATTCATGAAAAACACATTAATATATTTTCATACATTTATTTTTAGATTTGTTATAATATGTACCATTTATTTTTATATATTTACATATCTATATAAAGATATTTTAATATATACAATATCTTTATAATTATAATTTACTATATAATTTAATATATATGTCTTAAAAGACAAAACATATTTATATATTTAAGGATATAAAAACACATTTAAAGCATAAACAATTGGGGGAAAAATCTGGCAGAGCCACAAAAAATGCACTTTTATTCAAAATGTCTTAATCTTGCACAGTTTTGCTTATCAGGTAGATTTTTCAGTTTAACCCTGTAAAGCTTGACATATGAAATTGACCATATATTTACATTTAGTCATTTAGCAGATGCTTTTATCCAAAGCAACTTACAAATGAGGACAACAGAAGCAATCAAAACCAACAAAAGAGTAATAAGTGCTGATAAAGTGAGAATATGGAGGAGAAAACAGCTCAGTTTTATTCTGAAGCTCAAACTGAGAAGAAAAAAAAAGAAATCTGGGGCAGATGCTGATATTTAATGTATATGGAAAAAATCAATCAGAACTATCAATCAGATGTGAAAGTTCTGATCATGTTGATCATTTAGAAATTATTTATCAGATTCATAGGGTTAAGGATATGAATTTAAGAACATTTTCCTGGAAAATAGGACAAAAAACATATGATTTTCTCTCATAATAATACTCTCATATATTGATTTTCACTGTATATCTGTTGTATTCATGGAAGACCAGATCTGCTCTACAGAGTGTCTGAGAAAATGACGTCTGTCACCAGGATCTGTCACTTAAATGGGTCAGACTAAAGATCTCTGAACTTCAACTCCCTTTGAGATCTCTGTATATTTCATTTTTATCTCTAAATGTAGTTTTGACAGTCAGACCAGACTACTAACCCAGCGGGAAAAGTCCTGATTCTCGCTCATGCCCGTCCATTGATCTACACTCGGTATGTTTTTGTTTCTGACCCAGCGCCGCAGATGCAGCATCATCTAAAAGCAGAAACTGATGCCATAGATTGATGCACATTATTTGCAGTCAGCCATGATGAATTCACTCAGTGTCTGGTAATTATATATATAATGTAGTGAGTCATATTCATCTGGTCATGTGATCTCAAACATAGCAATTTTCTTCATGTAGAATAAAAATGTGTTAGGCTACTGTAGGACTGGGTGATATGGACAAAAAAATAATAATAATAATAATTGTTCCTTTTCATACAATATCAATATTTATCACAATATTTATCAACTTGGGAAATAAATGCTTTCCATGTGTTCATTAGACCTTGAGCATAAATGTTAACATACCTTGTTTTTTAATAATAATAATAATAATAATAATAATAATTTAGGACCCCATAAATAAATTTTATTTTCCCACAAATTTTGTGTTTTCCATTAGATTTTTTCAGCATTTTATTTTATGATTTAATACTAATTTATCACTGAAAATGGTGTCTAATTACACTCTTAAAATGTAATCAAATGAAAATATAATAACTAATTTACAACAA
>CM071953.1:33820000-33822500 GCA_036784905.1 Acrossocheilus fasciatus
TAGTTGCCAATGCAGTCATTGCAAAATTTCTCATGATTGAGTCATTAAATCATTTCTTGAACCGATTTGATTCATTCAGAAACTAAAAACCACCTACTACTCATACTGTATGTGTGTTTTCACTTTTCTGTTTTTATTTCAATTTAGTTAGCTTATAGTTATTTCTGTGTGTGTGTGTGTGTGTGTGTGTGTGTGTGTGTGTGTGTGTGTGTGTGTGTGTGTGTGTGTTTGTCTTTTTTTTTTTTAATAGGTCTGTGTAGTTTGTTTAATTTTAGTTATTTCAGTACTTGAAATTTAAAAATTTAGTTTTTATGTTAACGCTAACAATTTTTTCTGGCTTTAGTTTTAGGTAATTACAATAACCCTAGTGGGTATGTAGTATATATATTTTATAATTTTTTTTCTTTTCATTTATTTCAGTTACATAGTTATGCCAGTAGTTGGCAACATTGTCTTCATGAATGAGTCATTAATTCATTCATTCATTCACCTGATTCAGTCAGGAACAAAACGTTGATTTATGCATATAACTACTGCTCCCAGAAGGAGGGAAACGAGGTACAACACATGACTATGGGATATCGCGCTCTTGCGCCATCTGCTGAAGACATCTCTAATCACGCCTGAAAGGACAATGACGTATGACGACGTGGGCGGGGCTACCTGCCCACAGCATGTAAATGCAGGCGCATGCATCATTCCCTTTGTTCAGTCTTCACCGAGCCCCCGACTGCGTGGGGCCCAGAGGTGTTGTACCTCGTTTCCCTCCTTCTGGCAAGAGTAGTTATATGCATAACTCAACGTTCCCATTCAGTCGGTTCACTCGGTGCAACACATGACTATGGGACATATGTACACACCCCGCAAAGTGTACACCACCAGCACCGCCACATACACCTTTATTTTACAAGGAAGTGATGGCCTGTGGTTTAAAAACCCCTGCGGTAAGCACGGACATAGCTACCGCTGCCTCAGTGACATCTAGTCAAAAAACGAACAGACTAGTGCAGTGATGCTCAACTGGCAGTCGCACGAACATCTTAAACCATGCCCATGATTTTTCCACGCCCCTCGTAGAGCACCCAAGCACCCATGCGGGCATTAGTCTTAACAGACATGTCTTATATGCTATAGACCTAGCTTTCTACAATCCAACGCAAAAAACGCCATTCAAGTAGCGGTTTCACACGGGCACAAAAAACTGGTCACAGCCTGCATCTGCTCAGTGTACCTGCAGACATCTTGTACAAGAGCATAAAATCTCCTGTCTTCCTCTGAGTCAGAGATGTGACAGTGCAGGCAGCTTGAACGGAAGTGCACTCCTGTCCGGTGTGTACCCAGATAGCACAGGTACGTCTGCAAGTCAGATGTCTGTTAAAGATCGCTTGATCTGGAAAGCATCTGCTGTGTACAAACATCTGACAGATGCCTTTAAGATGTCAGCTTTACATATGTGATGTATGCATGCCATCAGGGTACTCTGCAACACCACCCAACTCAAAAATTGGATGCACAAGGGATGCAACGACAGTGCATAAATCCCCAATGCGCTTCTCTGATGCCAGTGCCAACCACCAGCCAGCATCCTTAGGCTCAAGGATTCTAAGGGCTCAAACAAAGTTTCACACATACCCTGTAGACCTAGGCCCTAAGTACTTCGGCCACCCGCGTTACATGCACCATCCATGCGACACAGACCTTGTCGTGACCTTGTACAACAGCGCTTGTGCAAGTGACTCGAGCACTTAAAACCACTTACACAATACACACGCGCCTAACACATCTTCCCATGCACCCCGCCAAAGGAGTATTCTTCGAAAATCTCGCACTCACGACCTTGCGTGAGACAGAGCGGAGCTTAAAAATGAAGAATACCTGGTCCTTTAAGGAACTGCAAGGCAAGCAGGTGCGTGCCTCAATGCAATGACCTTGTGACAAGACAAACCACTGTCCAATAAACTTCCATTGTGGAATGGGAATGATCTTCCCTTAGAAAATCAGTATAACCTCAATCGGGCACTGACATGGCAATAACGAGCCTTGCCGGCACCAAACTTTAAATATGTGCTACTTCCAACGCAATAATCTTCCCATTGCAGGCATTCTTGTCGGATCAAACAGATCTATCAGATTTTCCCTCTCAACAGGCAAGCCCTAGAAAGCACAGTTCCAGCAGAGGGTGCAGAGTCTGCCTCTTGCCCAGGACAGTAGGTCATTGCATAGGTAAAAAGACACCACGGTGCAATGTCATAATGCTCGCATGCCCTGTATTCGCTGGCCAGCGAGGAGCCACCAAAATCAGTGACAGACCCCGCACCCTGTCCAGGGTGGGCTGTATCAATTCCCTCAGCAGGAATGCATACAGCAGGGCCCTGGACTATACAAGCGATAAGGCATCCACTCCAAGAGTGGCTTTCCTGTCCATAATTAAGAAAACAGCGGGCAGCGTGTGTTTTCTGCAGACACAAAAAGAAAGATCAACACCGGATCTGTGGAACCC
>CM071953.1:33827500-33855000 GCA_036784905.1 Acrossocheilus fasciatus
GCACTACAGGCAGTTTTATTTATTTGACCTCGGGGCTTGGTTTTTGCTCAGATATGCATTTTCAGCTGTTAGATCTTTTATTAAGACTTGTGTGCCTTTCCAAACCATACCCATTCAACTGAATTTGCAAAATGAATGCTCCTGAGCTAAATTGCAACTTTTCTAGATAAGGGTATGATTACTTATGCAATGGCATCATTTAAGTTTTTTATTTGTAATAAATTTGCAAAGATGTTAAAAAACAGTTTTTTGGTTTGCCATTATGTTGTATGGCGTGTAGACTGACATGGGAAAAAAGTCATTTAAAGCAGTTTACCATGAGGCAGCAACGTAACAAAATGTGAAAAAAAAAAATGAAAGGGTAGGAAACAAAAGTAAATGTGTAATAATTGTCTTCAAAAATGACTTATAATCAAGCATTGAATTTTTTTCAAATATAATGTTGAATGTTGAATGTTTTTTTTTTAAATAGAAGCATCTGCTTTGGTTTTTAACACCAACAAAGACTTATTAAATCGGCTTTAAGTCATTTCTCCCACCAGTGAACTCTTTCTGTCTTTTGTTTAACGAACTCTTAGTTGTTTTGTGCTGGTTTCGGTTGGTTTTTCCGCCAAAAGTTTTCTCACTTTCCTCTTCCTCCCGAGACATCAGCGCTATTGATCGTTGCTTCAGAAGGGAAGCGGTGCGTGGCTCGCTCTCACAATAAGAACCAGACACAAATAATCTTGTGAATTAGTTCCACAGTTTCACCGAAGCGATCCTGCAGGGAGGAGCGCAGCTCAAATCTGGAGCGGTTCATTTCAGAGTTCATTCAGCACCTCTGTCTCTTGCTTTCTTTTTTCTGTCTTCAGTTTTTCTCCATTCGGTAGAGGTGAGACCTGCAGCGTAAACAGAAGCAGAAGCGTCTCTGTTTTGAACAACAGATGAAATTGTATTGCCATTTAATCAAAACAAAGCATTAAATGCTCTGGATGTGCTGTTCAAATTGCTCTTAAAATATTTACAGTTGCATACAGACCAGTACACTACAAAAATCATTCTTAATCAGTATTTTTGTCTTGCTTTCCAGTAAAGATAGCTAAACGTTCTCAAAAGATCAATTTGCACGAGAAACAAAAATTGGTAGCATAAGCCTCAGTATATTTTATTGCATACCAACAAATACACTAAAACTTTTTTTTTTTGTAAAAATATATAAACCTCCTTAAAAGATCTATTTGCACAAGAAACAAAACTTTGTGGCATAAACCTCAGTATAATCTATTGCATACAGGCAAATACTCTACAAAAAAAAAAAAAATCTTCTTTTTTTCTTCTATTTTTTCCCAGTAAAAATACATCAACTTTCTGTAAAAGATCCATTTACATGGAAAGAAAAACTTAACATTTCTCATTTTACTTTAACTTGGTTAGAAGTGATTACTAGTGATTACCTAACTGCTCTTCTCACCATTTTGTTGTTTGTATTATATATATATATATATATATACACAACAAAATTACATAATTGTATTTTTCTATTTTTTTGAAAACAAAAAATATAAAAATAAAAACGTAAAATATTTAAAATTTTTATTTATTTATTTTTAAATTTAAAATATTAATAAAAACTATAACAGTATCTACAATAACACTGAAACAGACAAACACACTATAAAAATATTTAAATCAGTATTATTGTCTTTTTTTACAGTATCAATAAATTTCAACAAAGAATCAGTGGAAAAAGGAAAATAAACTTAATTCCATTCCAAAAATATTTTCCATGAGCAAATCCTAATATCTTGTGCAGTTTTAAAGATGCATATTTAACACCTTAATAAAATAAATGCATGTTTTTTGTTGTTTTCATGATGGTAATTGTTTCCTGTGTAAATGCATCTTTTGGTGGTATGCATGTCAAATCGGTGCAACCTTTATGGTAGAAGAATGCTTTGGATTTTTGGTGCAAATCACCTGAGATGATGTGCAATAAATTGTATTTCTTATTGTTGTTGTTCAGTAGAATCATTAATGAATCTCTCGTGAGGGATGCAGCGAAGGCTTTTAGCAGGTGTGTGCTGATCCGCTCTGTGTGGTGTGGGTGTTCACGCCGCGGCTCTGCTCTCTGTTGCAGTGGCACCAGCTGGAGTTGGGGCTGGGCTTCGGCCGGCAGCAGCATCCTGGCCGAGTTCGGCACGCTGCACCTGGAGTTCCTTCACCTGTCCGAACTGTCCAGAAACCCCCTGTTCACTGAGAAGGCAAGAGTCCTTTACGTCCTGATGATTCACGCTGAGAGGACGGGATACGGGCCGTGGATGAACCGTATGATTTGTGTTTTTCTTTAGGTGATGAACATCCGAAAGCTGCTGAACAAAATCGAGAAGCCTCACGGTCTGTATCCCAACTTCCTGAGTCCCGTCAGCGGCAACTGGGTACAGCGTAAGTGACGCATTTCTTCATTTAGCAGACGCTTTTATTCAAAACGTCCAAATGAGGAATGCAAGAAATTCAAATAATTTGAAACCAGCAGAAACTACTCTACTTTTATATGCATGTTTGTGTTTGTTCATTAAGAATATTTATTATAACTAAAAAATTATTATAGAATTATAAAATATTCTGAATTACAATAAATGAATGTCAAAATATTTATTATAATTAATAACAATATTATAGTATAATTCATATAATTGCAATAATAATTTAATTCTATATAAAGGTTATTATAATGGTGTAATTATTCATATTTCTACTGTAAATATTTAGAACTATAAATAGTATAACATTTTAATTATCTTATTATCTCAGCATAAATACAAATATTATATAATATTATATAAATATCAAATGTTATACAATACTATCAAATTACAAAATAGTTGTTATAATAATAAAATTATGATGTGATTAATATAATGTTACTATTTTATACTATACATACACATATATGTAATTAAGTATTACTTTAAATAAATATTATTTAAAGTACAATAAATATTATAATATTTATATTTTGTTGAGATTATGCTTTTACTATAAATATTAAATTAAAATATTTAAATTGTGTGTGTAATTATATATTTATTATATTTTTTACTATAAAAATTAATTAATTAATAATTAATTAATACAATTAAACAATATTAAGTACTATTATTACATTATAAATATATTTTATATAATTATAAATATATTTTTGTACTATAAAAAATTAAATCAAGTGTGTGTGCCAGATATATTAGCTTTATTATTACTGTAGTTTTCTTTCCACTAATGAAGCATTTCTTGCTAAAACAGGAAGTTGTAGAAAGACATATCAATGCTCAATGCAAAAATATTTTAACTACCCTAAAAATAGGCTTCAATTATTAATGCAAAAATAGACAGAATGCAAATTTGGTGTGAATTTATTGACTGCATTATCAAATTAAATAGCCCAAATATTTAATAAATAATCATGAGAGATGATATAATTTAGCTAACGACGGCTCTTCCTAATATGTGGGAAATGCAGATT
This sequence comes from Acrossocheilus fasciatus, assembly GCA_036784905.1. NCBI lineage: Eukaryota > Metazoa > Chordata > Actinopteri > Cypriniformes > Cyprinidae > Acrossocheilus > Acrossocheilus fasciatus. Next base: position 33,831,000 of record CM071953.1, read on the forward strand.
TTTATGCGCACAGACTTTATCAACGTCAAAGTCTAAAGCAGTTTTTTGGTTTAATGCCAGATGTTTTCCCATTTTCATCAAGTTTGCAGAACAAAATGAATGCCAACAGATTAAAAAATCATCTTCATACTTGTAAAGATTTTGTTGTGTCTCACAGGTTCAATTTGTAATTGTCTGCAAAGCTGCTTTCTGTATTTTAAGCAGACTGAAATATAATTAAGTTTGTGAAGAGCATAAATTCACCGGAGGATGTCCAGATTTTGACTGCTGGTGTAGATACATTTATTTTTGTTGTTATTTGTTGTTGGTTTTTTTCTCTGCGGCGGGTCACGAGAGCGGCGTCTTTGAGTTTCACAGTGCAATTATTCTGGCACGCATGACACGGACTGAGCCAAGCAGGGACATGAGCCCACAGCCAAGAGTTATTAAAATGATAATAAATCCCATTACCCTCTGGAAATTGAATCTTTCAGATTCACCTGAAAAACAGGAGAAAGTGTTTTTTTCTTGAGCGGTCTGAATGTAATCTGCGACTGCAGTGCTAATTGCTGCAGCGTGGGAACGGCTAATGAGTGTCAGTGATAGCGACGAGAGCGTTCGGATTTACATGTCAATAGAGCGCAGGGCGGAGACCAACATTCCTGCCATTATGTTTCCTGATTCCGATTACAGAACCCGGATCATCCGTGAGCACAATAATGAAGGGTGTGCATATTAATAGAAAGCATTTGCTTATGATCCCGAGAATAAACAGAACGAATGGCATGAAACCTCCTGAGAAAATGTCTGGGGGATATTTAACCTCAAAAGCAAAAAAAATAAAAAATCAAAGGATGGAAATGCACAATTATATTTCAAAATAAAAACATACATAGCATAATTAATTAATTAATCATTTATATATAGTAAATTAATAAAGTATAATAATATATATTTTTTAATTATTATAATATATATATATATATATATATATATATATATATATATATATATATATATATATATATAAGATTTATTATATTATAAATATTTATTATTATTATTATTAATAATAATATTAAATTTGTGACATTTATATAGCGCTTTTCTGGGTAATCAATTGTATAATGAAATATGAAGTACCATAAATGATATTTTGTAGATAGATATTATAAATGTATAGTAAATTAATAAAGTATAATAATATATATTTTTTAAATTATTATAAATTTATATATATATATATATATATATATATATATATATATATATATATATATATATATATATATATATATATATATATATATATATATATATATATATATTATAAGATTTATTATAAGTATAAATATTAATTATTATTACTAATAAAAGTATTGTTAGTAGTAATAATAATAATTTGTTATATTTATATAGCTCTTTTCTGGGTACTCAATTGTATAATGAAATATGAATTACCATAAATGATATTATATAGATAGATAGATATTATACAATTTATATATTTTATAATATAATTTCAATTTTTTTCTAATTAGAAAAAAAAAATTCTAATAGAATTTCTAATATTTTCTAATATACATTCTAAGATTTATTATAATCATATAATAAAAAATATTTTTTCTTTAAGTTCTATATTATACGTGTGTGTGTGTAAGATTTATTATAATTACAATTATCTATTACATAATAAAAATATTAAGTTAAATAAATAATATAAAAATATTTATATTTTATACCATTTATGTATTTTATGTATAAGATTTCTTATAATTACATAATTAAAAATAATTTTACTGTTAGCTCTCTCTCTCTCTCTCTCTCTCTCTATATATATATATATATATACTGTATATATTATATATTTTTTTATATTTAAGATTTATTTTAATTAAAATATTTTAATATAATTAAATATTATTATAGATATTATAGAATTAAAAATATAAAGTACTATAAGTGAATATAAAAACATTAATATTTGATATCGTGTGTGTGTGTGTGTGTGTGTGTGTGTGTGTGCGCATAATATTTTACTGTAAATAAATATAAAAATATTAATATTTGATATTGTGTGTGTATATGTACTGTATATACATGTATGTATATATTTATATGATTTTCCTCTGGTTTTCTCAGATCACGTGTCTATCGGAGGTCTTGGGGACAGTTTCTATGAGTACCTGATCAAATCCTACCTGATGTCAGACAAGACGGATCAGGAGGCCAAGAAGATGTACTACAGCGCCATGGAGGTGCACATACAGCGTTCAACTCACTTTTCTTGTGATTTAGTTGCACATGCTAATTCTAGACTTCAGTATGTTCAGCAAAAATGAAAGAAGTAGAAATGAGTTATTGCACAGGCGCTAAGCGTGTAAAATAAATTGCATGCTTTAATTGAAGCTTGATTAGATTAGTTTAAGATTAGTTTCACCTCAAGCCTCGCACTCATAATGATCTGAGAGGAGAAATATAACAGAGCCAGCACATTCTCACTTATTCTCACTTAATTAGCATATTAGCTTTTTCATTACATAATGTTTCCCTTGAAGAATGAGGTCTGCCAAGATATTAATTACATTTATAATCAAGAGAGGCCAATTTCATCCGCCTCATGTTAAACTATCAAACATGTTATCAAATATCCAGTCCTTTGTGCAATGCTTTTGATTAGTTTGAGAGGTTTTATTGGTGGAAAAGTCATGCATTTGCTCTGATTTTGATTTCACGTTGACTTCAAGTGGGTTGATGATGCAAAAATGCAGAAAACTGGTGATGCAAACAGAGAAAAAGCATCTGAACGAGTTTTGAACGATGAGTCATTCGCTATTGATCGTCCGTGATGGTTTGCGCTGTTTTCCGCTTCTCTAAAGAGGTGCAAGCATAAAAACGCAGAGGAAGAGACTCTGAGATGTTTTCTCATATAGTCTTTGGCAGATTTGTTCACCTTTGAGTCCCGATAGAATCTCAATGAGGCTTGACTTCAATTCTCCACGCTGCATACTATACATAAAACATTTCATGCATAAACGTCGCCTACTGCAGCAATATGTGCACACCGTCCCGCTTTTATATGTGCTTTATTGAAATCCAGCATCGCCTTCATTTCAAAGCACTTTACGAAGCGAGCGGATGTTTCTTCACTCTCACACAAAACATGTCCAGCCTTGTGTGTTTCATAGGAGCCGCATGCAGCTGCGATTAATAGCTGCATTATCTTCAGCGTGTGCGCATTGTTTTGAGGATCTCGGGCTCCATCACTCAAATGTGCTTTCAGAAAGAGCTGCTAGCTGAAATTCACTGCTACACTGTAAAAGATTAGTTTTTGAAGTTTGGAAAGGTATGCTGTACAAAAAAAAAAATCTATCAATCTTTGTAACCTATTAAAAAGTATTAATTAATTGAAATATTACATGAAAAACGTAAACTTAAAAGAAAATAAATGAACATTATTGTAAGTTAAAGTAGTAAAATTACTAAAATTGAATTAAAAATAAAGCTATATAGAAGTATAAAAATAATGAAATCACTAGAAATTAAATTACATTGAAAAAAATAAGTAAAACATTATTTCAAATTGTAATAAATAGTATAACATTATATAAATCATGTTAAATGCAGGGTGTTGCAGTTTAGTTGGTAAGTGCATTGACTGTTACAAAAAAGATTACTTTTTGTCTTAAGTTGTAAATAAATAAATAAAAAGTTTCAAAGAAAATACTAAATAGTATTTAATAAAAGAAAATACTATGTCTGCATTTCTTCTTCAAAAAATTGTATTTTATAAAAACTATTAAAAAATTATTTTTGTTAATTGAAGCTGGCATAAGAAAAATATTAGACGGAAAACTTAAATGAGAAATGTTGCCTGGGCAACTAAATAAAATAAATAAGTTAAAAAAAAAGCTGAAGTAAATTTGAGCTATATAGAAATATGAAAACATTAATAAAATGGCAAAAACTTAAACTAAAGCCTAAACTAAACGGAAAATATAATAATAAAAGCTCTTTTAAAATGAGAAAATACTAAAACAATATGTAAATAATGTTAAAAGGAGAGTGTTGCAGTTTAGTGATTTGACTTTGAAAATTGAAAAGTTGTAAGTAAATCAAAAAATAAATATAGTATATACATATATGTAATATTTCAGTCTTTCTACTTAAAAACTTTAAAAAAATTAATAAAACTTAAAAATGATTTTCATTAATTGAAGCTGGAATAAAATAACATTTATTAAATGAAAAACTTAAATTAAAATTAGAAATAAAAACAGAAATAAAAATAAATTAAGGCTAGATATATATTAAAACTATTAAAAAAGGCTTCTTCTTTTTTTTTTTTTACTAAATTGCTAACACTAAACTGAAAATATAATAATAAAAGCTCATTTAAAATATTAAAAACTTTTTTTGGGCAAATAAAAAATATGATTTTATTATTTTATGAAAAACCTAAATAAAAAAAAGTTAATTAGTAAATTGTAAAAAGTAAATTAGAGCTATAGAAATATAAAAACTATTAAAATAGTTTTTTGGTTTTTTTTACTAAATTACTAAAACTAAACTGAAAATATAATAAAAGCTCATTTAAAATGATAACTATAACAGTATTTAAATAATGTTTATTGGAGGGTGTTGCGGTTTAGCCAGTCAGTGATTTGACTCATAACATAAAAGTATGTTTTACGAGAGTCTTTTTAATTCAGAATCGCACGTTTAATTCAGTGTGTTACTTGCGGTTTCTTTGTAATTATTTGTGAAATTTACTAGCATTTTCAAAGCAGCTCTTCTCCAGTCAGTCGATCCCGGCCGTATTGTATTTAGCAGCCTGACCTCGCTGTGTGTTTGCAGGCCATCGAGACGAACCTGGTGCAGAAGTCTCCGGGTGGCCTGACGTACGTGGCCGAGTGGCGAGGAGGAATCCTGGACCATAAGATGGGGCATCTGGCCTGTTTCTCCGGCGGGATGATCGGCATCGGCGCTGAAGACGGGCCGGCGGGACAGAAGCAGCACTACCTGGACCTGGCCGCTGAAATCACTCACACCTGCCACGAGTCCTACAGCCGCTCAGGTCAGAACATCACACCAGAACACAGCATGAGCTGCTTATCATTCAAAACCAACATTTATTCCGACACCTTCAACATTTCTCACATTAGTTTAGAAGATGGTAATAAAATATGAGAAGAACTTAAACTGTGTCAGAACAAATGCATCTTGATAATGTCAGATAACTTTGATAGAAAGGTATGTAATGAATTCGGTTAAATAGCTGTCGGCTGTTAAATTTAAGAACACAATTAGATTATACCAATTTAGCTCAACCAATTATCAAGCAATGCTTCATTTTGTTTAGTCGGTTTGTAAAAAGGTCGCATTAGCAATTAAAGAAAAAACACTCAAACAAAACATGCTCAGGTCAAAGTGTCCGAATCATTTTTGGTCCCAAATTTATCAATTTTTACTGGTAGTCCACTGTATGAAGAATTTTTGGGTGTAATATGTCACAGTTTACTTTATTTTGCTATCCTCACTTACATAAATGAACTATAGTGTCCTGCACCCACTTGTAAAAAAAAATTCATCAAAAATGATATCTGGTGTCTGAATAATTTCTGGCTTGGCTGTAGTAGGGACTGTGGTCTGTGCATCTAAATCAACTCTTTAAAATGCAGAAAATGTCGTCAAACTACATACTGATGTTATTTTAGTATCATTAATACAATTACAGTATTTATTAATCATTTGAATTTAGTTTCATATTTGAATTCGTTTGTTTTTTCAAAGTTTAGTTATTTTGTTGTTTTTATGTTGTTTTTATATTTTTTGTTTCACCCCCCCCCCCAATTTTAGTATTTTAATACTAGTAATTTAGTAATTTAATTTTAGTACTTAAAATAATGAAAATTAAAAATTTTGATTTGAATATTGTTTTTATATTTTCAGTTTTTATTCTAAATTTAAAGTTATTTAGGTTGTTGTTGTTGTTGTTGTTGTTGTTGTTTTTATTAATATTTCTATTTACTTTTTATTTTTTGTGATTTCAGTACTTAAGTTACACGAAACGTATAATGTTGGATTGGCAAATAACTATAATAAATACAATTTTTGTTTTGTTTCAGTTAATGTTTATTTTTGTTAAATATTTATATTTAATTTTTATTTATTTTATTTCTGTTGTAATAACTTTAGTATTTAAACTAAATAAAAATTTGAAATATTTGTTTGGAAGCTATGTGAAATAAAATATTTATTTATGTATTAAGTTACGTTATTAAATTTATGCTTAGTAATGTAAAAAACAAATTGATTTAATTTTAGTTAATAATAACACTGCTGCATCCTGCAATTTATATTATTAAACCTAATTTACATATAAAATAAAATAATTTGATTTGTTTTGATTTAAATTCATGTCACAGTATTGTTGTTGTCAACTAAAACTATTACAATTATAAATATAAAATATAATAATAATAATAATAATAATAATATGAATGTATGTTAGATGAAAGACTTAAAATTTCATTAAAAAATAGAAAATGAAAATTAGAAATGTTTCATTAAGATGAAGCAGTAAAATTACTAAAACATAAAAATAAATTCAAATTTTTTTTATTTAAAAAATTAAAATTGCAAAAGCATATAAATGTACTAAAACTAAACTGAAAATATAATAAAATATAATAATAAAAGCTAATATAAATATTACTAATTCTCACTATACAAATTTTGCCTCAATAAACTCCTAATTTGTATTGTTAAGTTTAGGTCATGCAGAATAAGGCATTAATATGTGCTTTATAAGTACTAATAAACAGCCAATATGCTAGAAATATGCATGGTAATAAACAACAAGTTAATAGTGAGAATTGGTCCTTAAAATAAAGTGTTACTATATTAATAAATCATATAACAGTATAGAAATAATGTTGAAGTAACAATGGTGTGAGGTCAGACGGAGTGTGATTTGACTCTGAAAACAGCTCCTGTGATCTGAGAGGAAGGCAGCTTTTGTCTTATCTTTCTGCTCATGCTTCCAGCGCGTCTGTGTTTCTGAAAATCCAATCTGCTGGCGCTCAGATAGAGGAAGGCCATTACTCTGCTGGATAATCACAGACTCGAACTGTTGCTTTCTCAGACATCAGAAGCAAACAGATGAGATGAAGCCTAACCTGCGTCAGATCAGAAATAGCTCTTCACAGCGCTCTCATCAGGAGGATCCAGACGCTGCAGCTTTAGCTGGAGCGGAGGACGAGCGATAAATACCACGTTTGATCTCGTCTCTACACACTATTTCTGACCTCACGCCTCTCTTAAAATAAGATCCTCAGAGCGGCAGCAGATGAGCAGGATGTGATATCAATTTGAGTCGAATGACAAATTAGCGTTATATATAGCAAGAAAATGAAGCAAAGAGATTTTCTCCAAAATGCAAAAAAAGATTAAAGTGAAAACCGTTATATTTGAAGTATTGATAGGCATATATACTCTTGAACGTGTTATTATAGTTAACTCAAATTAAAAGTGAAGCTAAAAGTAAAACTATTAAAATCATTTTCATTACATGAAATAAAATTTTCAAGTAAATTTTCAAGGAAGGCAACATTTCTCATTTTAATTTCATTTCATTTTTTTTATTTCAAGTTTAACTTGATGTACTAAAATAAAAAATATATAAAATAAAACTTTATATATGCACGCGTGCACACACACATATATAGTAAAATGTATTAAGTGCTAAAACTAATAAAAAATTACTAAGAAAATAATTAATATAAAAATAATGATAAAATAATTTTAAAAATCACATAGCAAACTTAAAATCAACTATATAAATATAACCACTAAAAATGACAAAAGCAACAATTTTTTTGTTTATATATGCATAAACAAAATTGTTTACAAATATATATATATATATATATATATATATATATATAATTATAAAAACAAAATTACTAAAACTTTATAATCAAACTGGAAATCTAAAAATAAAAATGTTAAAAAATTATAATAATATTTCAATGCTAAAATAATGTTATTTTGTTTCTGTACTGCGGTAAAAAAAAATATTACTGAATTAAAATCATTTGTATCTAAATAATGAGATATGAAATCCAAATAATAAAATTTAAGAAGTTGAACTATGAAATAGTAGTGCCAAATAAATCATAGGGTCATCAACAGGGTCATATTTATGCAAAATATAATTTCTTAATTTATTTACTTTTCATTTAGGAGTTAAATAGGATCTGGACATGTTTTCATGATATTTGTTTATATCTTGTTTATTTTTTAATTCACGCTTATGTGTCTCAAGGCTGTCTTGTTTTTTTTTCTTCTTCTTCTTCTTCTTTTATTAACATATTCTTTTCATTATAATATGCCCCACTGCGCCATCAAGAAAAAAAAAAAAAAGCTGTTATGTTAAACACGTTTGGAGAAGCATATTTCCATATATTGAGAAGTGTCATATATATATATGCATTGACAAAAATGCTTCCCCGTGGGAGAGTTTCTCTGATCGTAACACTACGATAATCACCGAAAAACCACCGTATTCCACTTAAACACACAGCCGTGCCGCAGAAGACACTGTTTCGGGCTGAAGTGGCGTAATATTGCTAAAGAGACGAGGGATTGAGACAAAACAAACCAAAATCAGTATGCAAATGAAAATGTTTATTCAGACGAGAGTGTTTCTCCCGGACTGGGGCTGCTTGTAATTTTAGATTTAAGGGGCATAATGGGATACATTTGGGTTTGTTATGTTATGTTCTGCTTTGAAAGCTTTGTGTTTTCATAAAGACGGCTGGTGATCGTAGTGCACACAAACTACACACAAGCTGTGTGTTTACCAGCTCAGGTTTCTCCACACTGTAAAACACAAAGCTCAGTATTTACACCAGCTGAGCAATCAGCACGAGGGAGACAGAAGACTAACTAGTGCTTTTTTTCATGCATATAAAAAAAAAAAGATGTATGTTTTCTCTTTTAGATGGTAAGGCTGTTCACTACACTCTACTCTGTGTGTCTTGTATGGAATTGAACTGCTTTCTTCTTCTTGCTTTGGCTTCATAAGTTCATACTATGAATGTGCTTTTCAAAGATTTGCAGATGAATGATGTTAAAGGCGGCCAGAAATATAGTGATTTAACAACATCCAGCGATTAAAACGCTGTTAATGTGAAATGCAGAGACACAGTAAATGAAAACCAACTTAATAAGACCTGGTGAATTCATTTAATCATGATCACGATTTCTGCTTCTCTCAACTTAAGCAAATTCATCTGTGATGATTATTTATGGCCTACTGAAAATGTTTCATTTTAATTTGGCATTTGCATTGGTATCAGTCCTCCACGAGCTTTCGTGGTTGTGGTTGCCAGATTTCAAGAGCTTAAATCCACCAAACGGAGCTTTTCTCTTAAATCGATGCATATGGAAGCCCATTTCCTCCATGGAAGAAAAAAAAATCATGCTTTTGTAAGTCGTAATTAATGATGAAAAGTGACAATTGTTACTTTAAAAGTGGAAATTGACACAGAACTCATAATTATGAGGAAAAAGATGACATTATCACACTATGAAATTAGGAAAATTCATTTTTTTCATCTCATTATGACCAAAATTCAGACTTTAAAATAAAAATTCAGAAATAGGAGGTAAATATTAATTTTTGCCTTTTTACCTCAAAGTTTCGACTTGGTATGTACATTTCATATTTCTATCTCTAATTATGACTATGTCATAATTTTGAATTTAAAAAACATAATTTTAAATTTAAAAGTCCTAATTTTGGCTGTCATGACTTCCACTTTTTTGTCATCATTACAACTTTTTAAGTTATAATTTAAACTTTTCATCTCATTGCAATGACTTTTAAGTTTATAATTATGACTAACCAAAGCATGATTTTTTTTTCTTACTGTGTGGAAATGGGCTTCCATAGATAGATTTTCAGCCCAGCGGTTTACTTAAGCTTCCCAATCTGGCAACCATGTGCACATGCTCTTTCTACATTGTGCAAAATGTGCTGACATGAAAACATTCATCTCTAATGAATAAATTCTTGATTTGCCATGGAAGTTCTTTATTTATGCTTACGGAAGAAGTGCAATAATTCTGACAAAATGCAAAATCAAAAAATGGCAATAATCATGTTTAATAATCGTGATTTATTGATTTTTTTTTTAAGCAAAATAATCTTGATTAACCGTTTAACCATTATTGTGCAGTTCTACATCTTAATTAGAAATCTGTGATGCAAACATGAAAAGTAAATTAATAAGCTAGAAAAGTAGTTTCATTGTGATCAGTTAACAAAATACTGAAATGTGTAAATATAGCAATATTTCTCTAAATGAGTGCACTTTTGGACTGAAAGCTCTAATGCACATTGTTTAGTGAAGCCATTTGAATGCAAATAAAGCAGAGCAGATGTGACTGAGTTTATCATGTCCATGACTATCGATTGATTTTACATGTTGATTGTGGACACCTGTCATAAATTATGAAATTACTGTTACTGAGTTTGATCATAAATAGTGTTTAAATATCAAAGCTGGAGTCCTAAACATTTCTAATAATACACAGATTGCTGAGATGGAAAAAAGAAAAAGAAAAAGTGTGATGATGATAATAGTGTGCAGTGAATGTAAACAACAATTAACAATTAAGAGGTTAAAATCAATGTGAAATATGGTTTACAATCCATTTTACTGTTACAAATTATAGAACAGGACTTGACTATCCTTAGGAAATGGATTAGACTGTGAAAAGTGGGCAGTGCATGTCAGAATAAGTGATTTTTCTTTCACAATGAGACCAGGAGCGGTCTGTTTTTTTTTATATCAACTGTAATGTTTTTTTTCTGTCTGCAGCCACCAAACTGGGTCCGGAGGCGTTCCGCTTCGATGCAGGAGCCGAGGCCACAGCCACCCGACTGAGTGACCGCTACTACATCCTGAGGCCGGAGGTCATCGAGAGCTACATGTACATGTGGCGTTTGACCCACGACCCCAAATACAGGGAGTGGGGCTGGGAGGCCGTGGAGGTGCATGTGTATTTCAACATTTAATGTCTATATATAGATTGTTGGTCAACAAATGTGGGTTTACAAAATGCTGAAAGTGTTACCCACAATCCTAAAAGTGTGATTTCAGAGTTTTTTTGCATTATTAATCCTAAGCGCTGTATTATTTCAACCCTGTCACAGTACTTTTAGGATTCATGTCATCACAAATGAACAGATATAGATAAACACATAGAACAGATATTACCTGCTTGGTGGTTTACAATTGTTCTGACGATGGATGGATGGATGGATGGATGGATGGATGGATGGACGGACAGATTCAGAAATGGATGGATGGATGGATGGATGGATGGATGGATGGATGGATGGATGGATAGATAGATAGATAGATAGATAGATAGATAGATAGATAGATAGATAGATAGATAGATAGATAGATAGATAGATAGATAGATAGATAGATAGATAGATAGATAGATAGATAGATAGATAGATTCATGGATGGATAGACAGGCAGATTCAGAAATGGATGGATGGATGGATGGATGGATGGATAGATAGATAGATAGATTCATGGATGGATAGACAGGCAGATTCAGAAATGGTCGGATGGACAGACAGATTCAGAAATGGATGGATGGATTGATTCATGGATGATGGATGGATGGATGGATGGATGGATGGATGGATGGATGGATGGATGGATGGATGGATGGATGGACAGATTCAGAGATGGGTGGATGGATGGATAGATAGATAAATGGATGGATGGATGGATGGATGGATGGATAGACAGACAGATTCAGGGATGGATGGATGGATGGATAGATAGATTGAATGATTCATGGATGGATGGATGGATGGATGGATGGATGGATGGATAGTCGGATGGGTAGATAGATAGATGGATAGACAGGCAGATTCAGAAATGCTCAGAGAGATGGATGGATGGATGGATGGATGCATAGATGGATGTATGGATAGATTGATTCATGGATGGATGGATGGATGGATGGATGGATGGATGGATGGATGGATAGTCGGATGGGTAGATAGATAGATGGATAGACAGGCAGATTCAGAAATGGTCAGATAGATGGATGGGTGGATGGATGGATAGTCGGATGGATAGATAGATAGATAGATAGATAGATAGATAGATAGATAGATAGATAGATAGATAGATAGATAGATAGATGGATGGATGGATGGATGGATGGATGGATGGATGGATGGATGGATGGATGGATGGATGGATGGATGGATGGATAGATAGATAGATAGATAGACAGGCAGATTCAGAAATGCTCAGATGGATGGATGGACAGATTCAGAAATGGATGGATGGATGCATAGATGGATGGATGGATAGATTGATTCATGGATGATAGATGGATGGATGGATGGATGGACAGACAGATTCAGGGATGGATGGATGGATGGATGGATGGATGGACAGACAGGCAGATTCAGAAATGCTTGGATGGATGGATGGATGGATGGATGGACAGACAGATTCAGAGATGGATGGATGGATGGATAGATTGATTCATGGATGATAGATGGATGGATGGATGGACAGACAGATTCAGAGATGGATGGATGGATGGATAGATTGATTCATGGATGATAGATGGATGGATGGATGGACAGACAGATTCAGAGATGGATGGATGGATCGACAGACAGATTCAGAGATGGATGAATGGATGGATGGATGGATAGATTGATAGATGGATGGATGGACAGACAGATTCAGGGATAGATAGGTAGGTAGATAGATAGATAGATATAGATAGATAGATAGATAGATAGATAGATAGATAGATAGATAGATAGATAGATAGATAGATAGATAGATAGATAGATAGATAGATAGATAGATAGATAGATAGATAGATAGATATAGATAGATAGTCAGTCAGATAGATAGTCAGATAGATAGATAGATATTCAGATAGATAGATAGATAGATAGATAGATAGATATTCAGATAGATAGATAGATAGATAGATAGATAGATAGATAGATAGATAGATAGGTTTCTGCAGTATATGTGATGGATCAGTGTGTGGTTGAGGGTCTGTGGTGTTTTTCGCGGCTCTTCCTCACATTATCTCTGGTAAATGAACGCTCGGCTGTGGCTGTTATATTAATAAAGCCGATGTTAAAGTGCGGCGCTCCTCCGACAGACTGACATGTTAATTACTGGCTGCAGGAGGTGGAGGAGAACGCAAATGGATTTGTCAAATTCATCTCCAAACCAAACTCACGAGACAGTCCTAATTATAGTCTAGGTGTCTACCTTTGTTTGAGGTTAATAGATCATTAATTTGCCATGTCAGCTCTTCTTTTATTCAGCGCTCAAATTTAGCGCTAAATCTTCTAGACAACTTTAAAGCGACAGAAATTGCTCCTAACTTCTGCCAGCAAGAAACTGTGGCAAAGAAACTCTCTTCTGCTCACCAAGGCTGCATTTATTTGATCAAAAATACAGTAAAATTGTGAAACATTATTATTATGTTTTCTACGTGAATATCTGTTCAAATGTAATTTATTCCTGTGACGCAGCACTGAATTTTCAGCATCATTACTCCAGTCTTCAGTGTCACATGATCTTCAGAAATCATGCTAATATACTGATTTGCTGCTCAAGAAACATTTCTGATTATTATCAATGTTGAAAACAATTGTGCCGCCCAATATTTTTGTGAAAACTGAGATACATTATATTTTTTAGGATTCTTTGATGAATAGAAAGTTCATAAGAACAGCATTTATTTGAAATAGAAATCTTTTGTCATATTATAAATGTCTTTACTGTCACTTTTGATTAGTTTAAAGCATCCTTGATGAATAAAGGTATGAATGCAGTATTGCTTTGGATAAAACTGTCAGTATGCATAAAAGGTACCGCCCCAGTGACAGCTTTTGTACCTTTATTTCTGAGAGTGTGCTGTATAAGGAGATGTCACATGACCTGTATTGTTTCTTGGCACATTAGAATTGTACAGATTGTGTTTGAATCGTCCAGCTCAAGCGGTTTGTGTTCACAGGCGTTGGAGAAGCACTGCCGTGTAGACGCGGGTTTCTCAGGAATCAGAGACGTGTACGCCTCCACAGTCAGTCACGACAACATGCAGCAGAGCTTCTTCCTGTCTGAGACGCTCAAGTAAGTTCCTATCACACCTTCCTGAATCAGACACCCATAGATTTAAGAATTAATAACGGTAGCATTCTGCATTAGATGCAAATAATGCAGAACTTCAGAAGGAGCAATCAGGATGGTCAAAGCCAGATGAAATAAATAGATCATTTTTTTTACTTTAATGGGTCCAAAAAGCTCAAAAACCTTACAACGTATGACTTATGCGCTGCATTTCATGTCTTTTGAGTCATTTAATAGCTTCCAAGGACTTCCTTTAACCCTATCAAGCCTACTGTATTATATTTGATGCACAAATTTCAATTTAAATGATCAAAACTTTGCTGTTAAATCTGTTTCACACACAATCTACTACATGCTTTCTGTTGTCTGATTGATAGTTTAGACTTTTTTATCAAAATATCTTTTAGTGTAATTGTACAAATGTCCAGCTTCAGCTGGTGCTTCACGTGTCAAATCTGGACTGATTTTGATCAAGTAAACGTCAGAATAACTGCAGTCATATTTCCAGATGAACACTTACTGGACTGAAGCAGCTCAGCTTTACTTGATTCTCCATCAATCACTTTTTTTAGAGAAATCAGTGCATCAGGATCTTTTGAGGAACGTTTATGTGTTCATCTCTCAATCATCATTGGATTGCATTGCATTATATGTTTGGATCATTTAAATATCATCTTACTAAGACATATTGATATTTATATCATTTTAAGTAAGTATCTGCTGTACTGTTATAAAGATCTCATTGATTTACATTACAAGCATGCATCACAATTTCATCTTGCTTTTGATCAATATAAATATCTGCATCTGCACAAATATTGCATATTTTTTGCTCAGTTTGGGCCTCTAAATAAAATTCAGTGTTATTTTAGTATCATTGAGAAACTATTATCATTTTTATCAATAATTTGAATAATTTTTTATTTTTATACATTTTGCATTTTCGTTTTAATTTTAAAGTTTTAGTAATTTTGTTTGTAATTTTAAGTAGTTTTTTTTTATAAATGTCTATTTTTTAATTCATTATTTCAGTTTTCGTTTATTTTTACGTTTTTTTAATTAAGATAACAACTATTGCCCTTTGCAACCACAAGTTTTTTTCTATTTTATTTTAGTTAATGTTTATTTTATTTCAAGTAACGAAAATTTTGTTTTCATATTTTAATTTTAGCTTCCATTTTAGTTACTTATAATAACCCTGAAAAAAAATTGATGTTTTTTCCCTCCATATTCTCACTATGTCATTCTATTTGAGCCATAAAATCCTGACGTATAAATATCATGCACAACAAAAAAACACTTGTAAATATATATTTTTCTGACTATTACTTCATGTCAAAGTAAAGTTTAACCTTGACATGAAATAACAGCCACAAAAAATATATATGGAACCGTTTATTGAAAAAATGGTGCTTTTTATGTATTTTTTGAGCTTGACAGCATCTGTTCACATTCACTTTAGTTGTACAGAATACAAATGACAGAAGCATACAAAAGCAGACTGGCATTGATGTTAGTGTTAATGCAGTGCTTTGATGGTGATATCTTGACACTTTTCTGAGTTTTGTTAACCCCGTCCGTATGCGATCACAGATACCTGTACCTGCTGTTCTCGGACGATGATCTCCTGCCGCTGGAGGACTGGGTGTTTAACACGGAGGCTCATCCGCTGCCCGTTATACACAAGAGCTGCCTGCAGGAGAACAGTGCCACACAAGACCATGGACAGACCAACCTGGAGTAGTATTTACCATCTCACACACACACACACACACACACACACGGATTCAACCTCACGGGTCCTGACATGGATTCTCAGCTCCTTTCCTGTAAAGGATCTCTTCATATATATAAATATACGCTGTGATTGTATATCTCTGAGCTGAGGCTTCCCGCTCTCCTCGGCGGGCGGAAGCCGGCGCAATTTTCCGTGGACAATCAGTGAAACGTGACTTTCATGAGAAGAGCACCTTTTTTTCTTTGCTTCTTTCCTCTGTGAGGAAAAAACGAATAACTTGCAGCCCCGAATCTGTGGGAGGAGTGCCGTACGATGGCGGGCCATGCTGAGCGAAAGAGAAAACCACTTTTCTTCACGTCTCACCTGTAATTTATCTTTTCTTTCATCCTTTCATTGTGTATTCCTTTCCTGTCTCTTCTGCCAAAGCGTTTGCAGTCTTTTTTATTTCGTTTTCTCTCCCAACCCGTGATATTTTGTTCTATCTAGTTTCGAGTCCAATTTTGTGCTATGATTTTTTTTTTATTATTATTTCAAGGACTGAGATATTTACAAACCCCACAAAAGGATCCTTTGTGAAATGTGTTGTACAGAAACCTTTGGTTTGAACAGGAAGTTGAATGATGTCATTGGCAGGGCAGGATTGTTTTACGTGATTTTACACTTAAACTGGTATTTTTATTTTTATTTTTTTTATGCTTCAACTGCATTGTGAGCCTCGGTGTTGTGCACGACATGCCATGTTTCAAAGACCAGCATCACCGGAGCGGAAAACACACTTGCACTGACACCCGATGGCCACTAGGGCTGGGCGATTATATATTGAATATTCCTTATATTTTTGCAATGATTTTACACGCAATTATTTTAATGTGCTTTTTTACGTCAGACTAATTTCTTGTCTTTTTGTTTGATTCAATTCCAAACTGTGTTCTTTGATGAATCGCTTTAGAACCCTAAAACAAAGATGCATTTGCATCATCGTTCAGAAATCACAATTATTTTAACGCGCTTTTTAATTAGTCCTTTAAGTTTCATTAAGATTGCAGCATCCGACTAGCTTCACGATGATTCTTCAGTATCAAAAACAACATTCAAACATTCACTTCAGACTGTTTTAATGAATCGATTCATAAACACAAAGCATTCTTTCAAGATTACGAATTACACAATTATTAGAAAGCAGTTTTTTTCATTTGTCCATTAAGTTTCCTAAAGATCGAGTTGATTTTTGATTTTTCTTCAGTGTCAAAAACAGCATTAAAGTTTGATTCCTTTCCATGAATCGCTTCAAACTGTCCATTTCAGTGAATGTATTCAAATCTCTAAAGCAAAGATGAAATAATTATTTGAATGTGCTTTTTAAAGTTTCATCATCAGACTAGTTTCATAATGATTCTTCAGTATCGATCAAAAAGGCTAAAAATTGAGTGTCATTCTTTTAATTTGTGCATTGCTTCCTAAAGATTGCATCCTCAGACAAGTTTCATGATTGTTCTGCAGTGTCAAAATATAACATGTAAGCTATTAATCATGCAGTTATTTTAATTTGTTCATTAAGTATTGCATCATCAGACTAGTTTCATGATTTAAGTTTGATTCATTTCTGTGAGTCAGTTCAGATTAATCGAAACTGAATCAAAGATGCATTTGCGTCTTCGCTCAAAAATGTTCTCAAAGTCCCCATTTGGTGCTTTTTATCTTGTTTTAGTAGAAATATCGGTAGGTAAATATCGCTGTTTATGACCATGTACTGTTACACTGGTGCGTATAAATGAAAATGATTCAGCTGTGAATAACGCATTACACCGCGATTCAATTAATTCTTCAGATCTCTGCCCAAAATCAGCACAGAAAATGTGAAATTGCCTGCTTTTTTAGCGCTATCGCCCAGCCCTGTCGGCCACAGTCGTCTCAAAGCATCGATGGTGAATGTGAACGTTTTTTCCGGGGTTTTTGTCCCCGAAGCAACGCCGTCAGACAGTAATGGTGGAATGAATGTGAGTCATTCATGTCATTAATTGTTCCTACTTTCTCTCTCTTTCTCTTTTCTAATTTTTATGGATGTTTATGAAAGACTCGCTCTTTTCATTTTCCTCAGGTGTTTCTGTACAAGTTTTGATTACAGTTATTTGCACTATTCATTACGGTAGTGCCGATCATTGTTAATTTGAACGTCTTCTGTCTCTCATTGTTGAATATTTTCAAATACTGGTAAAAGATCTGTGCGATTTATACATTTAAAACGAGTGTACAAATGCTCAAAGTGTCTGTCTTTGTATTCTGCAGTTTCACAAGCTCACATTAGCTTTGAAAACATGGTATTAATCTTTGGCCTGCATAAAGTGCCACTTACATCCTCAAAATACTGCACATGATTCATAGGTTTTGTATGAATAATCTGCACTTTGGTGTCATTTTAGTTTTTATAAAGCATTAGGGCCACAAATCCCACATAAACAATCATATCTATTAGTTACCGGTGTTATTTTAGTACCATTGAGATACTATTATAGATTGTATTTTTATTTTAAGTTCTTGCTTTTGCCATTTTATTAGTTTTTCGTATTGTGTATATATGTGTGTGTGTGTGTGTGTGTGTGTGTGTGTGTGTGTATATATATATATATAGTTTTTTTATTAATTTAGTTTTAGTTATTTTAGTGCAGCAAGTTTTTAGCAGTGATTTTATTAGGGGTTTTTTTCCTATCTATAATTTGTATCAGTTTTTACGTTTTTGTGATTTTATTATATCAAGTTAAACTAAATGAAAATGTTGCCTTGGCACTTAGCTGGAAAAAAAAAACTAAGTTCTTTAGTTTTATTTTTTTGGAGAGTTTTTGGCCATTTTATAATTTTTTTACTTTTTATTAACCATTTTATTGGTCAGTTTGAATTATTTTAGTACATCAAGTTAAACTAAATGAAAATCAGCAATTTTGTTAGCTTTATTACATGTTAAACATGCCTACATCACATAACTAGTGGTCACTGTTACTCATTCTCAGCTCTAAATGAAAATGAATGACTTTTGGTTGCTTAATGACTGTTTTCAAACAGGTTTCCCTAAACATCCTGCCATTGGTCACACAAACATATAGTCCCGCCCCAAACTCACATCATTGGTTGACTCAGTGTGATTCTCAAACAAACAGGTTAATGCTTTGAAGGTGTCACAGTGTTACACATCATTACATTGTCTGCATATTATATTATATTTCAACATCAAAAAACTGCACACTGCAGCTTTAAGAATGAGTTTTTATGAGTCTCTAGGATCTGCAGCTGAACGTCAGTTTCAGCTCAGACTGAAGCATCATCAGCGTTACTCTCCAGATCGACCGAGCGGCTCGATGCAGCCAACCTCTCGGGCTCAAAACAGCTACGCAAGGTCAATTCTGTTAGTCGTTGCATTTCACATTATACTGCATTCAGAGTTTTTCCTCTGAGGGCTCTGTAACAGAGCGATTCATAAACTGCTCTCTTCTATACGTGTTTTTTTTCTCTTTCAGGTCGACTGCTATCAAGGGAATCTTCATGCAGTTCAATCTCAGACATTCAGTGAAGCCGCGCTGAGTGCTGAAGTTTATCACCAGCAATAGCATCAGCATATTGACATTTGCATACATGCATAAACTGTCCTTACCGCACACCTTCCGGTGTTTCTCCTCTTCCCTGTCAAAATTAACCTCAAATGGCAATGGTAACCATTTACCTTCAGTAATGTGATGCATATCTGAGTGAAACAGATTATCCAGTTATACATTATATTTTATTATATAATACATTTTATTGTATGTAATTATATATTTTATATGTCTATCTTTTTATTATTATTTTATGTTTATATTTTAAGACAGTTGTTATTCCATTGAATAGTACGCACTGATGAATCATTCATAATAAGAAGAGTAACATGAATTTAGCATTTAGTTATTATATTATTTAATATATATTATATTTTGATGCTTTTATGAGAGAAACAGATTGTCCAATAAGATTTTCTTTAATTGTATTATATTTTTATTTACTTAATTTAATTATTAATATTTTGCATTACATACATATACATTATATATAATTTTTATTATTATTGCTAATAGTAATAATATATTGATTTATTAATTATATATTAGTAATATATTTTGATGCATTTCTTAGTGAAACAGGTTAGATTTCTTTATTTTTATTATATTTATTTTTTCTTTACTTTAGTATTTTATTAATATATTACACATTATAATATTAGTGTGTGTGTGTGTGTGTGAGAGAGTGTGTTCTTGTTTATGCTACATTGAGGGGACCAAATGTCCCCACAAGGATAGTAAAACCAGTAAACGTTGACCTTATGGGGACATTTTTTAGGTCCCCATGAGGAAACAAGCTTAAAAATCATACAGAGTGAGTTTTTTTGAGAAAGTAAAAATGCAGAAAGTGTCCTGTAAGGGGTAGGTTTAGGTGTAGGGTTGGTGTAGGACAATAGCACATACAGTAAGTACAGTATAAAAACCATTACGCCTATGGAGAGTCCCCACATTTCACAAAAACAAACGTGTACGTACACACACACACACACACACACACACACACACATATATATATATATACAATCAGATAAGATGAGTAACATGATTTTAAAAACAGATGATTTTGAACTTCAAAGGCATAAACAGCATTAAATGAAGGTTTTATGAAAGCTCGAGTAATAAATGTCAGTGTTATCAGCTCCTGGAGTCACACAGGTTGATTTAATGAACGCTGTGTGAGATCGGAGGTGTGTGACAGCGTAAACAGCGCTGATATCTGCTCACAGGAGGTTGATTACACTGTAATTGATGGGGTCCGTCAGCAGGATAAGCGCATTTCCAGTAATTAGCCCAGCTAAATTAATGGCAGGGTTTCGTTATGCTACCTTTCATAAAGTTCCGTAAATTTATTGCCACGTACAGTCATTAGATCAACTTCAGCTCTGGGCTGATATTAGTTATGTTAATTGCATTTTTGTGAATAGTTTTGATTTCCACTCAGGGCTGATCAATGTTTCCCTCGTTTGTTCATCACAATCACGGGAAAGAGTCTGGATCGATTATATTTGTTACGTTCACCAAATTATTCTTCCTTGCTCCAAAAATGTAATTTATGGACTCATTCTGAACACACGTCCTGTATTATACTGATTCATAACGCTATAATATAACAGGTCAAATACACAAACAGCAGGCCCAAAGCTTGAAAATTATTACAAGTAAAATATGCACAAAAAAGTGTTTTTTCATTATTTAGCTGCAGAAGGAGAGATAAATCCTTTAATTTGCTGTGCTGCATGTTAAACGTGTTTCTTTTGACTCCTCTCTGGATATCAGTCTGTGACATAAATGTTCAATTTTCCCACTTTGAAGTTTGTGTGAATTGCTCATGGTAATAACAACAACATGGACAGACACACGGGAGAATATTAGCAATAAAAAGTCAGTTTCACAGCTGTTTTGGGATGATTATTAGATATGACGCATGGATCAGTCTGTAAATAATGACAGTAGGACTTATTCTCTTAAAGGAATAGTTCAGCCACAAAAATGAAAATTTGCTGAAAGTTCCAAGATGAGTTTGTTTCTTCATCAGATTTGGAGAAATGTAGCATTGCATCACTTACTCAGCAATGGATGCTCTGCAGTGAATGGGTGCCGTCAGAATGAGAGTCCAAACAGATGATAAAAACAGGAGTGGTGTGGATTACTGTGATGGTTTTATCAGCTGTTTGGACTCTCATTCTGACGGCACCCATTCACTGCAGAGCATCCATTGCTGAGCAAGTGATGCAATGCTACATTTCTCCAAACCTGATGAAGAGTGAAATTTTGAGTGAAATATTGCTATCATTAGTAAGTATTATAATGTGTAATATTCAACTGATTCTATAGTGTAGGCCAGATTGAATGCATTCTTCTGCATTAAGAATAAAAATATATTTTAAATGCATTATATAATATAATTTTGAATTGCATTATGCAATGCATGATAAAATGCTTGAAGTGAAGCTGCTGTGCAGTTGTTCACACACACACACACACACACACACACACACACACCTCCTTCAGTTCCTGTTGTCAGTGGCAATGACCAGGGAAAGCGGCATATGAGCTGAATAATGCAGGACTGTTCCCGTCTCTTCCTGCAGTTGTCCCTGAGCCGTCATGCTCTGTGGCTTTTTATTCCACTCTTTCTTCTCACATTGTATCTGTTCGGTTTCATGGATTGTTGAACATCGCCTCTCAATTTTCTCTTAGGGCTGCTAGTTGGAAAAAATGGGTCACGAAAAAGAGTTTTTCTCATTTTTAGAACAGCTCTCGCACTTGGTGTAAGGGAATACTTCACCAAAAATAAAGATCTGCCATTATTTACTCACCCTCATGCATCACACAAATCTTAAGAAGCTGTGGGTAGGGGTGTTCGATATGACAATTTTTGATCGGGGACTATAATGGACTAAAATGTCTCCACGATCTGCTTTTTTGAAGAAATATTGTAGTATCGTGCTTCAGCGTGCATTCTATCAGCTGCAGCTCTGGCGCCGTCGTCTCTATATACTGTACAACGCCACATACATTCACATCAGTGTTAACTCAGCGTAGAGTTACTCTCACGGGACACTGCACTTATTCGCAATCACAAAAGTACATTATCTGCTTCAAAGACTTACTGGTTAAACGATTCATTCGTGTGCTGTTCTGACGAGTGCTCTAAAAAGCCTGTCAAACAGCGCCTGATTACTGAACTAAGTTATGTTTTGTGCTAATACTGTCAAAACACACAATGTTTATGTATAGACTCCGTTGGTTATGTCTAAAATGAAAGTAAACAGCTGAGAGAAACAGATGGGTGCAGGTCTTAAAGGGACAGTACTTAATTAAAGGGATAGTTCACCCTAAAATTGTAATTCTGTCATTATTTACTAACTCGCATGTTGTCCCAAACCTGTATTAATTTCTTTCTTGTGCTGAACACAAAAGAAGATATTTTGAAGAACGTGGCTAACCAAACAGTTGCTGGTCCACATTGACTTTAACAGTAGGGAAAAACATACTATGGAAGTCACTGTAGACCAGCAACTGTCTGGTTTTCCACCTTCTTCAAAATAGCATTTATTTTCAACAGAAGAAACTCATTCAGGTTTAAAACATCTTTTGAGTGAGTAAATGAAGGTATAAAAATAAAACAATAGCCGATTTTAATTTTGGGGTGAATTATTCCTTTAATGTTAATAAAACACCAAACAAAAAGAGAAACATCACTCACTACTCTTGACTGAAAAACTTTAATACAGTTGCTTTAATGGGAATTGATGTATATAGTGTTTTATTTTTTATAATTTCTTGAATGCTCCTGCTAAATACACCTATTGTACCTGAAAATAAAACACTGTTTATTTTATTTGTATATTATGTGTATTTGTAATGTGTATCTTTGCTCTCATTTTTCAATAACAAAGATAAAATAATAACAATGATTTTTATCTTCACCCACTTTGGCCTAAATATCTGCCATACTATTTAATATTTTGTT
This sequence comes from Acrossocheilus fasciatus, assembly GCA_036784905.1. NCBI lineage: Eukaryota > Metazoa > Chordata > Actinopteri > Cypriniformes > Cyprinidae > Acrossocheilus > Acrossocheilus fasciatus. Next base: position 33,854,493 of record CM071953.1, read on the forward strand.
ACCTTGAAAGGCTTTGTCTTTATAGTAGGGAAATTAGTTTGGCTGTGCTGCTCAAACAACTTGCAAAATAGAAAATCCAACATGACAAAGAATTGTGATAATATTATGAATCGTGATATTTAAAAAAAAAAAAAAAATTGTGATATTTTTGCCATATCGCCCACCCCTAGCCGAGGGGGACCAAACCCATACCCCCACCCCCTGATAATGACTGATTATTATTATTATATATATATATATATATATATATATTTTTTAGATAAATTATTCCTTTAAACTCCTTTGAAGAAGGAACTTTTGTGCATTTAATGTCTGGAAACATGTTTTAATCATAATTTCTGTTTGTTTGTGCTCTCATGTTTCTCCAGAGAGCTTCCCTCACTTTGATTATTCTCTATGATATATTTTCTCAGACATACTGAGATCATACTGTATTTCAGAAATTCTCTTTTCTTTTTTTATCAACTTTTTATTGTTTTTTTTTTACACATAACATCACAACATCCAT
>CM071953.1:33860000-33907500 GCA_036784905.1 Acrossocheilus fasciatus
AATGGTTTGTGCACTTGACTGATCCAGGAGCTCCGTGAGAAGCAGCCAGTCACTGTACACACAGCTCAATACTGCTGACGGCTGTTTTATATAAGTTTATAGTTTCCTTTAAGTTTCAATTGTATTTAATTTTTTTTTTTTTTAAATAAAGTACATTTAAATAAAATTTAAACTTAAAAATAAACTTTATTGCATTATATTTTGTATTTTATTTGAATAAAATGTTAAATTAAATATATATGCACCCTTGAAGAAGGCTTTGAAAATAAACCTGCATTATTAATCTTTTCTTTTTTTTTAAATCACAAAATCTTACCTTTCATTGAACTAAAACAATTGAAAATGGGGGAAAATCTCATTATGAAATTTTTGTTTTTCTTAAATACACGTTGGACACAATTATCAGTACCCCTAGAAATTCTTATAAGTAAAATATCTCTGAAGTATATTCCCATTCATATTTACAATTTTGAGCACACCAGCGTGATTATGAACATGAAATTATGTGACTGACTCTGCTAGAAATCTTATAATGGGCCATGTTTGAATCTTCCAACCGTACAATAATCCAAACACAAACCTCAAAAACAACACAAAAATGGGTCACTGAGCACAAAACCAAGCTTCTGCTGGTCATTCCAGCCCTCTGACCTGAACCCTGTAGAACATGAGTGAACTGAAGAGAAGAAGCAGCAACATGGAGCTGTGAATCTAAAGGGTCTGGAGTGATTCTGGATGAAGGAATGGTCTCTGATCTCTCGTCAGGTGTCTCTAACCTCATCAGGTATTACAGGAGAACATTTAGAGCTGTTAAACTGGCAAATGGAGGTTTCAAAAAGTATTGAATAAAAGGGTGCCGTTAATTGTGTCCAATGTGTATTAGAGAAAAACATTTATTTCATAATGATATTTCCCCCATTTTAAATTCTTATTATCCAATGAAAGGTTAGATTTTTGTGATTTGATTTTTTTTTTTTTTAAATAAAAGATCAAAAGGATTAACAATGCAGATTAATTTTCACAGTCGCCTTTGATCATATTTACCAAGGGTGCCAATACTTTTGGCCATGACTATATATATATATATATATATTTATTTATTTATGTATTAATTAAATACATTTAATTGCCGAGGGCAAATGGGTGAAGTAAAGTAAAAGAAAATCCTTGTACTCTTTTCTATAATGCAACAGTAGATCAAACCGCTCGCAACAACAAGGTATCGGGTTCGATTCCCAGGGAATGCATGAACTGATCAAATGTTGACTTTGAATGCAATGTAAGTCATTTTGGATAAAAGCATATTTGCCAGTTGCATAAATGTAGATGTAATTTTATGAAAGCATGCAGGCAACAGGCAGCAGGTGCTGTAGTCACATTTAACCTGCAGTTTCACAGTAATTGTTGAGTTTAAACAGCTGCATGTTGTTCCCAACGAGTCTGCTCATAAATTCCTGTCACTTCACAGGAGCAGCTTCACCATGTTTACACTGTAAGGGAGTAAAACCACACAAACATCCCAACAGCTGAGCACATTAACTCAATCATTTAATGAATTAAACCCATAAATGTAAAAAATAAAATAAATATTACGCACTTACCATTATAAAACAATTACTTTATAAAGAACAAAAATCATACAGTAAAAGCAACAGCACATTCACAATTATAGCCATATAGTCAAATAATTAAAAATAATTAAATATCATTATTCCTTGTGTGTCCTTGATTATATATACTAGGTTTTTACTGCTTTAACTTCATTTGCATTTAATATTTCAATTTTATTTTATTTTTTGTTGTTGTTGTAAATAAAGATTATTGCGGTATGTTTTACAAGAAAATACTATTTTAGTCTTTTTTCTATTATGATTTCTATTATTTCTATTATTTTTCATTTGTTTACATTTTATTTAACTTTTCTTTAAATAAAAATATTTTATTTAAAATTAATTTTTAATAAAATGTAAACTATAAAATATCAAATGTATTTTATTTTATATTTATTAAATCAAAGTGCATTTTTAAATATAACTAAACAAAACTTGATTTTTTTTTTTCTTGCCAGATCAATTTGAAATGTTGTCATTCATTCATAGTTAATTACTTTAGGTCACTGAGCATCACAATGATGATCAGCTCACATGCAAGTTTTAAATCAGATTCAAAATACTAAATCATAAACCTCGAACCAAAAAAAAAAAAAAAAGCATATTTGGTTTTTAGGATAACAGTTAATACTGAATCTTTCTGAGTTGACTTTTCTAACCTCAAATCATCTTTCTCATAAATTACAATACGAGACGTTTTCCAAATCAGACTGCAGCCGGGCAATTTAGAGCTCCACAACACAGAGGCCAATTTCTCTGTCTGTTCAGATCTCGTCTCTCATGTGCTGTAATTGTGCCCTATAGGTCCACCACATACTATTCATTGGATTAGAAAGAGCGGCTCACGCTGTGAAGCGAGATGTAATCACATTGTTACAGTCTGCATCAGTGAGCTCACCATAAAGACAGCTATTTACATGCAAATTACTGGTACAGATTTGTCATTAGTGTCATTACCTGTGCCCTGCTTGACATCGCATCCCATTACGGCCAGTGCTGTGCTGGAGCTATGCAAATTCAATTTGCTTTTCTAATAAGAGTAAGTGCCATAAGATCAGAACCTCTGGCCTCAATAAGTCACATGACCTCAGATTTACAATTATGAATGACATCTCAGAATCATACTAAAAAAAATGCTGATTTATTACGCTAAAATAAATCGTCTTCCAACATGACTCTTAGTCTGGCAATGCAATATATATATATTTTTTTTTTTAATTAAAAAAAGAAGTGTGCTGTCAACTGCTACAGCAAACAAAAGCCAGGTAGCCTATTTGAATATTGAGCAGTGAGCTCATTGGCTACTGATACAGGAGAAAACCAATCAGCTGTGCCATAATAATAATGATGTCATTAACTGTATTTCAATAAATATATAAATAAAGATTTAGGGAAAATAAAAAAATTAAATGAAACTTTGCTTACTTTGAAACAACCATGCTACATTTTTTCAGGATTGTTTTATGAAAGTTCAACAGAACAGACTTTATTTTTTTTAAAAAGTAACCATCAGTCGTGTCAAAGTAACTTAATAATGTAATCTATTAAATATGGGTGTCATGCCATAACATGCAGTATTTTAATACGACTGATATTATATTTAATGTGAATTTAACATTGAAAGTTAATGAGAATAAAAACATTGTAAGCTACGCTGCTAATTATAACACTTTCATTGTACATTTACATTATCAAAAAACATTTTCACTGACAGTCTAGAGTTCAAGCACTCTCAAAAACTCCCATTAATATCACTGAAGCTGTTTAACATGTGAAATGAATCTCTTACTTACACAGATTCATATACACATCTGCACTTTATTGCTTATAAGGAGAGAATTCGCCAGAAAGAGGTATTCAGTCAGTGAGCTAGTGAAGAAAACACCAGCATTTCAGCGATGACTCATCTGAACGCCTCTGATTGGTCATTGCGTTCATAAGCTCAACAGCATCGTGTGTGATTGGTTATAATGTGCAGTGCTGTAAAAACGCATCTGTATCTGGCTAAGCGCCAGCCAGCGAACGCAGGTTTGAATTTAGCAGCTGATGATATGATGCACTGAACGATGTAATCACGCCAGTGTGATTGTATTAAATATAGAAAATATTAATCAGCTGCATTCAAAATCCCCTTGGCTCAAAAATCTGAGGGGTCACTTTGAATGGGCATGACACCTCTGATGCAATATGCCACTATTTTGTAAATATTAAGTTATTTTCAGTTAAAATCTCCACTTTTTATTGTTATTCATTCACAAAAGCGCGTTTACTTGCACTTTATAGGGTTTAAATGGAAACTCTTTGACTTCATTATTGGCTTTTTGTTTTAATCCACACAGGGATTGAATTATACGGCACAACACGGGTTCTTGAAGAAAGCTTTCATGCATGCTCTTTGTCATTGATTATGGTCTAATAAAACACAATTGATTTATTCACTAATGATCCCAGTGTGTTTCAGTGTTGATATCACACTAACCACAGCTGCCGTGCGTCCGGCCAACAGGTGCACAACACCGGCCTTTGTTGGGTTTAATGCGAGCAATTGCCGAGCCGTATAATCAGCAACTCTAACCTTTCAGCAAAACACAAGCCGCAAGAGAAATACTACGAGCAATAATACCTATTATACTGGCCAAATCGTCGTTTGTCTGCTGGATTTGCTGCAATTAGGAGGCATTATGAAGACTCAATTAAACAATTACGAGCTCAGCTCAGGCCGTGGCGCTCACAGTCCCATGAAACTTTCCTAAAGGAATAAGATGATTTCAGTGCTTTCTTCATTGGATTACACCACTGTGCCACCTAAAGAAAAGCACTTTATTTAGGTGCAGCTGTTTTGCAAAGAACACAAGAGATGCTTAATTTAAAGCTGCAGTCCGTAAGTTTTGCCTCTTTGTCGCCATCTCTGTTTGAAAACCTGGAATTGCAGCCGTGTGCGGATTTATCTCACGAGAGGTCACGGAATCCTTTCCAATGTAAGTTAAATATTAATATAATAATAAGATATTACAAATAATTTGGTAGAAAAACAGTGTTTTTAACGTTTCATTGGTGCAAAGATGAGTAGTGGTGATATTTATTTTGTACAACATTTGCAACTGCTTTTTATCATTTAATTAGAAGCACCACAAATTAAAATGATGTCATGTTATAGGGACTACTGAACAGACATTTAGAAGTTGATTTAAAATTAAAATAAAGCTGGGTAAACATTTGCATTTTTACAACAAGTGTGTCCCATCAGGTAATGAAAAGTTTGACACACACTTGTGGTCTTCACACCCGCTTGAAGACTTCGGTCAAATACAGGAAAGACATCATTTAAGTAGTTAAGTGGTCAAGTGCAAAGACTGCAAGTGTGGGTATTTGGACAAAGCCAAAGTGTGGCAGTCAGTCACCGCACAGGTGTCGATATTTACTGTAGCCTACATCTCGGAATATATGACCCAAATAAGATTTGTCACCGTATATTGTCATCTGAACAAGTAAGTAACACGTCTGCCACGTTTGTTCTGACCAACTGAGGAAAACAGCATTACCATATATCTCGCTACCAATGGTGATTAAATCTAACGATCGGTTAGCTCATATCACATCAAACCGTGCAAATTATTATTATTAGCAAATTATTACTTTATTCTCAAATTATTAACGTTAACAACATCAGCATTGCTTGACTATCAGTATAGCGTGTATTAGCGTGTAGATTTCAATTTCTGTACAGTCTAATCTCTAATTGTCATACCATTCGAATTTCATAAGAAATTCTTTTAACCAAAAAAGCTAATTATGCTCCCTTCGAACTGGTTTTCTTTAAAATACAAATCGTGTGTAATCTATCTGTAATCAGAAGCACGTTTAAAACTGGAATATAATTTAATTTCATTCACATGTGTTTCATAAACACATAATCCTTTCTGGATTACGATCCGCCATCAAAATGACACATTTAATTATTCTAGCTGCTGTGAGAAAAGGCTATAAACGATCCTCCACCTGCGATAGCCTAGTAGCCGGGACAACTTCTTTATGTTTATAGACGTGACGTAATGATGCAGCAGCATGCTCGAATTTCCCCTGAAAACCTACCCGAACCACTCAAATTAGAAAACATTATTATAAAATAACCGTTGTGAATCGGGCTAAAGTAGGTAATAGTTTTGAACACTGGCTGGTTATGTACTTGCTCAAATATTGATTTCGGATAATTTTTTAACCAAAAAAAAAAAGTTACGGACTGCAGCTTTAAGGAATAGTTCAGCTAAAAATTAAAATTTGCTGAATGTGCTCGCCCTCAGGCCATCCAAGATGTAGATGAGTTTGTTTCTTCATCAGATTTGGAGAAATGTAGCATTGCATCACTTGTTCACCAATGGTTCCTCTGCATTGAATGGGTGCCGTCAGAATGAGAGTCCAAACAGCTGATAAAAACCTCACAATAATCCCCACCACTCCAGTCCAGCAATTAACATCTTGAGAAGACAAAAACTGGAACAAATCCATCAATAAGACTTCAATTTGTTGCTTCTGCGAGTCCATAATCCATATTAATGCTCCCTTCAGTGAAAAAGTCCATCTCCTGTTGTCTCTCACATCAAAGTTCCAGCCACATATTTGTTTAGAGCTGTTTTGAACTGTTTTGGCTTTGTATTTAATCTGTGCAGATTATGGATAATTGAGTCGTATTTTAGTTACAAACATCTTAATGAGGGATTTTTAATGAGCTTTTGGCTTCTCAAGATGTTAACTGATGGACTGGAGTGGTGTGGATTATTGTGATGTTTTTATCAGCTGTTTGGACTCTCATTCTGATGGCACCCATCCACTACAGAGGATCTGTTGATGAGCAAGTGATAGAATGCAAATACATTTCTCAAAATCTGATGAAGAAATAAACTCATCTACATCTTGGACTACATTTTCAGCAAATATTCATTTTGGGGTGAACTGTTCCTTTAAATGCGTGATGTAATATGTGTTGCAGAAAACTGAGTCACAGTGTTTAGTGGATCATATTTACAGAGTACTGATTCACTAGTGAGTAGAATGAGTGTTAAATTGCTCTTGGTGCTGTGTGTGTCTGTCATTTGCACAAACACACACTCTGAGTCTCATTCAGACGGACATCAGACATCCAGCAGCATCAAGCAGACGAGCAGCAGCTCTAATGACCCGCCACTGAGACCCTGAGGCTCTTAAACTGAGCTGATTGCATTATTACCCTCACAGTCAAAACTGCTGCACGAAAACAAAAGGTTCTTCTGCTTACCAAGACTACATTTATTTGACCAAAAACACAGTAAAATTCAGAAATATGATTACTTTTTAAAAATAGCTGTTTTTTTTATGTGAATCTATTGTAAAATGTAATTTATTTCTGTGATGCGCAGCTGTATTTTCAGCATCATTACTCCAGTCTTCAGTGTCACATGATCTTCAGAAATCATTCTAATATCATTTTATTTTTTTTATTTTTTTGATGAATGGAAAGTTTAAATTGATTTTAAATAGTTAAAATAATTGAATTGTTAAATTAATTGAATTTAAAATACTAATTCTGGTTTTTAAGTCACTAAATAGTGAATAGAAAGAAAGAAAGAAAGAAAGAAAGAAAGAAAGAAAGAAAGAAAGAAAGAAAGAAAGAAAGAAAGAAAGAAAGAAGGCATTTATAATGTTACAAAATATTTCTGTCACTTTTGATCAATTTAATGCATCCTTGCTGGGTAAAAACTTAAAAGTATTATTTTCTTTCATTTTTCTTTTTTTTTTTGTTTTAGTATTACTAACGGTAACACTTTATTTCGATAGTCCACTTTAGACATTCTACTAACAGTAAGTAACTTTGAAACTACATGTCAACTAGCAGTCATTAGAGTATTAGTAGACCGTCTGCTTAATATCTTCTAACACTTTATTTTGATGGGTCCACAACATACTGACTCATACTCTGACTGAAATGGCATATAATTTGTCAACATAACATTTTGTTGACATCTAGTAGATGAAACTTAAAGGAACACTCCACTTTTTTTGGAAATAGGCTCATTCTCCAACTCCCACAGAGTTAATAAGTTGAGTTTTACCGTTTTTGAATCCATTCAGCCGATCTCTGGATATGGCGATAGCACTTTTAGCATAGCTTAGCATAGATCATTGAATCCTATTAGACCAGTAGCGCCTGAAAGTAGTCTCCAGCTATATTATAACTAGTTACCTAGCTGGGGACTACTTTCAGGCGCTGCGTAATATCACTGCGCCTGCTGCGGCCATGTTACGGCAGCAAAGTTCCTTGATTATTACGCCGGAATGAGAGTATAGTTCCTAATCATATCAGCCTAGAAAATCGCAACTTTTCATTTTCTTCCGGTCTTAGTACACAATATAACTACAGAAGAGTTGAGTTTTAAATAGGACAAATATCGAAACTCTTTGATAGTTTTTGAACGCGATGCTACTGGTCTAATAGGATTCAATGATCTATGCTAAGCTATGCTAAAAGTGCTCTCGCCAGACCCGGAGATCGGCTGAATGGATTCAAAAACGGTAAAACTCAACTTATTAACTCTGGGGGAGTTGGAGAATGAGCCTATTTCCAAAAAAAGTGGAGTGTTCCTTTAAAGCTAATTTTTGAACCATTCAACATGTATAATTATATAATGTGTTAATTTAAAGCTGCAGTACATACCTTTTTTTGGTAAAAAATTATCCAAATTCAATATTTGAGCAAGTACATAACCAGCCAGTGTTCAAAACTATCGCCTTACTTTAGCCTGATTCACAACGGTTATCTTATTATAATGTTTTCTAATTTGAGTGGTTCGGGTAGGTTTTCGTGGAAAATTCGAGCATGGCACTGCGTCATTACGTCACGTCTGTAAACATAAAGAAGTTGTCCCGGCTGCTAGGCTATCGCATGTGAGGATCCTGCAGGAGGCGGATCATTTATAGCCTTTTCTCACAGCAGCTAGAATAATTAAATGTATCATTTTGATGGCGGATTGTAATCAAGAAAGATTTATGAAACAAATGTGAATGAAATTAAATTATATTCCAGTTTTAAATGTGCTTCTGATTACAGATTGGGATTGCACATGATTTTTATTTTAAAGAAAACCAGTTCGAAGGGAGCATAGTTTGCTTTTTGGATTAAAAGAATTTCTTACGAATGGTATGACAATTAGAGATTAGATTGTACAGAAACTGAAATCTACACGCTAATACACGCTATACTGATAGTCACGCAATGCTGATGTTGTTAACACTAATAATTTGAGAATAAAATATGACAATAATAATAATTTGCAGTTTGATGTGATATAAGCTAACCGATCGCGATTTATGGTAATGCTGTTTTCATGAGTTGGTCAGAACAAAAGTGGCAGACTTGTTACTTACTTGTTCAGATGACAATATACAGTGAAAATTCTTATATGGATCATATATTCCGAGATGTAGGCTAGAATCTGTGATTGCGAAGTACAGGATACACACCGGTGTGGTGACTGGAGCACAACCCAATGCAAGCCAGATAATTCCACAAGTAACTGCAATTCCAGGTTTTTAAACAGAGATGGCGACAAAGAGGCAAAATTTACAAACTGCAGCTTTAAACAATGTGAGCACATTAATATCTTGCAGTGCTGTTGATTTCCTCATCAACAGTGTGCATTTATTACGATCTTTTTTTTGTGTGTGTGTGTGTGTGTGTGTGTCTTCATTTTCATAATTGCTTTGTTTGACACGTTCAGCACTGACTGTACTACACAAATACATGGATATATGGGGGGGGGGGGTGCACATTTATTAACTCCCATATTCTTAAGAAATAGTTTATTGATATTAATAACTGAATGAATTTTTAAAATTTTACTTAAAGCAGTTTAAAGGTGATTTACGTAGCAGCTTGGCACATTAATATCGAATGCATGTTTATTTGCAATTTACAACAACCTGATATGCATCTCATTCAGTTAGAAACTTAAAGTCAAAAGTATGTAATAAATATATCTTACAGTTTCTCTTATTGGGATGTTATTACAGCTTTGACAGAACATTCTAAAGGTAGATGTTGATCTTACGCAGCTGTAATCAGTATTTATTACTGTTCTGTTGAAAATATAAGATGTCCTCGCGGTTATGATGAAACTGTCTGTGTGTTGCTGTATAAATGCTTATTTGTCAGGAATGTGTCCTTGTGTCTCAGGTGTGCTTTTGAAGGCCGCGGCGCTTTGTTGAATTTAATGATGTGGCATTCAAGGTGAAAACTCACAAACACAACGCCTTCGACATGCCATTCATTTGTAATGTGTGATGTTGATTATTACAGTCCAGCCGTTCCTTCAGCAGACGCTCGGAGGAAAGTGAAGTCCTGACAGCGCAGCTCGTCTTCATTAGAGGGATGGTAATTATGTATAATGAAGCACTCAACGCAGTCATAATGTATGTCGGTGACAGAACCATAATTGAGATGTTCGAATGCATGAATATTAAAAAGAAACATGTTAGCAAAAATCACCTGGAGGAGGAACATTTGCTTTCAGTCGCTAAGAAATGAGATGAGAGGGACAAATGGAGATGGTGTGAAGGTTCTTGTTCTTTGTTAAATCCTCAAGATGTTCAAAAGGCAAATTCATTTATATAGTGCATTTAAAACACAACGGTAACTCTCAGGGGTTTACACTGACATCATAAAGACATATAAAAAGCTTGAGGTCAGTAAGACTTTTTTAAAGAAATTAATGCTTTTTTTCTTCAAGGATGCATTAAATTGATCAAAAGTGGCAGTAAACACTTTTATAATTTCACAAAATATTTCTATTTTATATAAATACTGTTCTTATGAATTTTTGTCGCATGTTGACCCAGTTTCATTAGTTAATTAGCTCCACACCTGTTTCTGTTTCCCCTTGATTACGTTTTGTATTTAAAGCCTGTGTTCATTCATGTTTTTTTTTTATCTGCTATTATTTGATCAATGTGTTTTGCTACCCCTTGGATATTCTCTGTTTCTTGATTTGGATTTTATTAAAAGACTCTCTTTTTGTTTACACCCCTTCATCGTGCGTTTATTTAGCTGACAGCGTAACAACTTTCTATTTAACAAAGAATTCTGAGAAATAAAATGCATCTCAGTTTCCACACAAATATTGGGCAGCACAGCTCTTTTCAACGTTAATAATCATTTCTGATTATTATCAATTGTAATGTTTCATTAAATTATTTGATCAAATCAATGCGGACTTGGTGAGCAGAAGAGACTTTATTATGTTATGAAAATGTTGCTTCTGAAAGTTCTCTGAACGTTCAAAACATCCAGCTTTTAAAATTATTTAAAAACTTCTTTTTTTTTTTTTCCAAGTCATGCAAACATTTCATTTTATCATTTTGCAAACATGGGAACGTTACTTTTAAATGTTTTCAAAACGTTCTGAAAGCACTAGTAGTAACATTCAAAAATGTTCCATAAACCATTTTGTGCTAAAGTTTTGAGAACGTTATTAAACACCAAATGACTGGAAGAACGTTTGCTCATAAGTTTGAGTGAACCTTGCCAGAACTTTCTGAGGACATTCCCTGTTAGCTGTCAGGTACGAGCAGTTTATTCAGGTATTCAGAAATCTCTCTTACAGCACTTTAATTAGTGCTTCATCTTGTCACAGCAGATGGATTGCTAACATCTGCTGCAGAACGTGTGTCATGATTAAATCTGCCTGATTGCTTGTTGCTTAATATTTGTTTTGTTTTGTTTTCCAGGGCGGCTGTTCTTATCCAGGCTTGTCCAGAAACCGAATTACAGGACGCCCAAAGGTGGAGGAACAATGATCTTTAGCTGAGCGTTACTGGGAGGGAATCGCAGCACTGAAATGAACTGCTGGTGAGAGTGATGCAGGATCAAATTAGACATAATGAGACATTTCTTTCATATGTCTGACTCCCGTCAGAGAAGCAGCGTTTCTGTGATCAGCGCTGATGCAAATGCGACGATAATGAGTGTCAGTAATAGTGATGAGATGGATGATGAGATCTCACCTTTAGAAAAGTCTGAGCAGACAATCAGTTCTTCATAATGCCACGATTCACGTCAGGAGATTGATTTACAAGACAGCTGATGACATTAAAGGAATAGTTCACCCAAAAATGACAATTTTCTGAACATTTACACACCATCAGGCCGTCCAAGATGTAGATGAATTAGTTTCTTCATCAGATTTGGAGAAGTGTGGCATTGCATCACTTGCTCATCAGTGAATGCTCTGCAGTGAATGGGTGCCGTCAGAATGAGAGTCCAAACAGCTGATAAAAACATCACACAAACAAATAATCGATGTGTTTCTTAAAACTGTGCAGCTTTTCACTTCTCAAGATGTTAAATGATGGACTGGAGTGGTGTGGATTAATTGTAGATTACTGTTTTGTTTTTTAATCAGCTGTTTGGACTTCCATTCTGACGGCACCCATTCACTGCAGAGCATCCATTGCTGAGCAAGTAATGCAGTGCTACATTTCTGAGAAAATGATGCCTATTTTTAGATTTTTAGCATCATGACATTCTTTTTAAGCACATTTTATCCCCAAATTCACATACTGATTGCATGGACCAAACTCCACTCACAGGAATGTTTAGTAACACATGATTAGAAGTTGACTCACCTAGAACAGCAGTTTCACCACTGAAAGCACAGATGCTGTTGATCAGAGTTAACTTGTATTGAATCTGGATCTTTAAATCACTGAAGACACCGATTAGAACAGACCCGTCAGCCTGTAGTAAATGCATCCTGTCCCGTGACATTCTGGGCATCATTTAGCATTCGCACAAAAGCGCTGATGCATCAGCTTCACGCAAGGTGGACCAGTCGAGCTCCATGATAAAGAATTATAACCGTTCAGCCTTTTAAAATAATGAAACGTTCACTTTTTGTGTGCGTTGGCTTAAAAATGAAGCATGAGGCTCATTATTGTGTAAAAACCTTCAAATTGAGCAGCTTGCAAAGCACGCATACTGATTCTCCAGATTGCGATTGGTGAAAAAGATTGATTTGTGCATTATTCTCAGTTTGACTGCTTTTACAAACTACCAACGTGAGAAAACCCTGCCTGAGGAAAATGCTTAGCCAGAGCATTTTTTTAAAGGATACTTTTTGTTTTCCGAAAACAAAGTGGGAAAAAATATTAATATAAAGTCTTGTAGTGCTTTTTAATGATATCTTTTCCAATAACAAACTGTTTATATGTAGCTTAAGCTTAATTAAACTTCACTTTTAGACAATTTAGTTATGCTTTAAGTCAAAATTAGAGATAAGTGTTTTACATTTAGTCATTTTGCAGACGCTTTTATCCAAATCCGAGTTAAGTTTCTTCTATTTTAATGAGTATATAACTTGTTTTGGTGTATAGAAGTAATATATCCTATTCATCTTGCTCAAAAAACTGAATTATTACTGTTAATTAAAACCATTAAAAAATGTCATTATTTGAAATAAAATAACATTAACTTTTGTAAAATATAAAAATGTAACTTATTGTTTTATAAGGCACCATTTTCATTTAGTTTAAGTTAAAATACTCAAATGAAAAGGAAACTACTAAATAATAATAAAAAAATGACAAAAACCACAAAATTAAACAACTAAAATTACAGTGAACATATAAAACAAAAATAAAATCTAATTCAAACTATTAAGAAAAACTAGTACTCTATGTCAGTGACACTAAAATAACATTGAAAGACAAAGAGTGTTCTGTGAGTATTGAACTTGGATCTACATGTAAAAAAAAAAATTATTATAATTTTGAGTTTAACATTATATTGTTTTCTGAAAGCATAGGCCAAATTCAAAAAAAGTCCTGAAGTTGCTTGCCTCAAGTTTTTAAGTTGTCTTCATTGTAAATTGCAACGCATCAAGACCTACACGACTTCAGATTTGAAACTAACCTTCAAACTCTTCCGAACTTTGTTTTATAGTTTATATAAAACTGTCAAGTCAACATTCACAGTTTAATTTTCTAAGTTATTCTTGTGACACGGGTCACTTTCAAACACGATCAACTTGCATTAAGCCGAAATGTATTTTTGTAAATTTATGTGCACAAAAAGTCATTTCAGCATATCGACAGACCATAAACCTTCCCTCCGCCAAACTGTATTTAACTTCATTATAGTCGGCCAGGCATGTGCCGTCCAGATATGAAGGATCTGAAGGGCAGAGAGCAGAGACGAGATCTCCATCAAGGGTGGCTAATAAATCGCAGTGAGCGACAGCACAGCTTCATTCTCGCTAAGTCTGACGAATGCGCTCTAATCTGGCTTCATGTAGTTTTCTCATGCACATAAACCCCACGGTCTGCCACCGCCATCTGCGATCCGACGGATAAAGACAAGGCCAAATATCATTTCTGCAGGTTTATGAGCTTTTCCGGTTCTTTGCTTCTAGTTGACACAAGCGTGCCGGTCTTTTGATTATCCTCGCTGGAAGTGTGAAGATATGAGGAGATCTGCTCTCAAGGACGAAGAAAGTGCAAAGAACAGGCTTTCCAAACACGTCTGATGTATTTTTTGTGTCTGTCACCCTAAGATAGAATATAAAACGACGTTTCAGCCTGAAGGCAGTTTTTATCTTTACAACAGGGGAGTTCTGCCAGATTCACTGTTTGTCTGCTGAACCTACAACAAAACAGCGCTGGATTGAAATCTAACAGAGAATGTGGCTCGGGAAATCGATTGCCCAACAGTGTAGAATTTAGTAGAGACGCTATGACATGTCCTTATTTATATCCAGCAACTACTAAATTGTCCCTAGAAATAGGTTTGATTAAACAGTTAAATATGTGTATGTAACCACTGCTGTTGTAATTTTGGCCACATCTGAAATAGGTCATAAAATTGATATTGCCTGAGAATTTAAAGAAATACTCTAGAAAACTGCACGCTTTCAAGGAGGTACATATAATACATGAGCAGAGTAAGAACATGTAAGAGCCGAAGTGTTTAAAACATACGAGCACAGTTCAGCTGAATGATGGTTCACAAATCATTATTCAGATCGGGACTTCGGAGTGCGAATCACGTTTTTTGTTTTTATTATTTAATTTTTTATAAAACAGTTCAATACATCAAACCATCAGTATACCATCAGATTTTTTATTTTTCATTATTATGTCATACATAGATAATATCAAATCATATACAGTAATATAAGTCTAATTTTCTTTTCACTGCAGACTGATGACCGAGTCTGTCCTCCCAGCCCTGATGGCCTTTCTGGATCATTATATAAATAATAATATTGTTTTCTTTAAGTGCTTGTGTTAAGTTTTTGCCTCCAAGAAGAGATTGTGAGCCTGGTCCATTATGGCACCGGTCCTTTGGCCATCTGGGGATTTAATGAGGCTGGAAGAGGCCTTGATGATACCAGTCTGCCCATCTCATGCCCCCATCACTCCCCGGACGCCTGTGATGCATCAGCAGAGCTCCTCATGCGATGTGATTGAGCTCATGCAGTGAGTTCAGATGAGACAGTCTGCCGCACACATGCTCAGATGTCAGAGTGACACTTATACAACTATGCATGTTTGAACTATGATATTACTGACTTAATATTACTGATATGAGCTTGTATTCTGATAACAGGGATTTTTGATTACATAAAATGCAAACTGTGATTGATCACTTTACATGTCACTCAGATGCATCCCTCTTATCAATTAATTGGTTATATACGTGCGTGCATGCTGCTTTCAGCTTCATTTAACTCATTTTACCATGCTAAATTACATTCTGCAGATTTTCCCTGTAAAAATGCAGTTAAAATGTGTTTTTGCACTTGTTACCAGAGCCCAAACTGCTCACGACCTTATCACTGGACTTGACTTAGAGTTCACCATAAGGATTTCACTTTTGATGATGCACAAAGAGTTTCTTCATATGGATTTTACAGTATGTAGTCTACAGATCCACATTTGCCTGGAGGCCCATGAAATATTAATTCAAGACAAAATGGTGCAGTTTGTATTAAATCTGCTCAGCATAATATATTTGCATATTAGAGACCTACATAGGGCCTTCACTGTCTACTGCTCACTTGATTTATGCAGTTTCTCTATTTAATCCTCTTTATCACGTCATGGGACATATGTAGCATCCATTACAGAAATATATCATGCATATTTGATAAAGCACTTGAATTACTTCAGTTGTGAAGTGTCTGAATTATTCTTTTACTTTGCTAGGTGGAAAAACTTTTGGTTTTGCGTTAGAAACGTACTTTACTAAAAAGTAGTTTTAGTATTTTGAGCAGATACCAAAGGTTTTTAAAAGTTTACTAGACAGTTTAAGACCTGCAGTCACACTTTGACAGATATGATAAGCATTTAAAGGGATAGTTCACCCAAAAATGAAAATTTGATGTTTATCTGCTTACCCCCCGGGCACACAAATCGATCGTTTCTCACACAAACCGATCGTTTTGTGTCTTAGGACCTCAATGTATCGTCACGAGCCGCAGGGTTTAATTTGGATTTGTCTGTGCATGTTTTTTTTTTTCTCTCAAAGATTCTGTGCCCATTGACTGGCATTATATGACTGACAGACTGCAACGGTTTGAGTTAAAAACCTTAGTTTGTGTTCTACTGAAGAAACAAAGTCACCTACATCTTGGATGCCCCGGGGGTAAGCAGATAAACGTCACATTTTCATTTTTGGGTGAACTATCCCTTTAAAATCTCATATTGGTGCTGCTTATTTACCAAGGCTGAAAGAAAACAAATGCATGAAATTTTGTTGAAAAAGCAGTTCTAATGTTCAGCAAAGTGTGCAGAAACACAAACCAGGCAGCAATGTCTCCAAATAAAGTCGTGTTTTGTCATTGCTGAGGGTTTTCACCTGGTCATTAAATGAAAACCTCCAGAATACAAAATTATTCTGCAGTTATTTCTAGTCCAAAATATTTTGTAGTTGTGAGACTCTGAACTTGAATGCACTTAAGGTGAATCATTTGAAGCATACAGAGCCTGCAGTCTACATATTTATTGAACAAAATCACAGTGTTTTGCGGTTTAATAATTGCTCAAGGCCGTATTGGGATTTTTATTGCATCTTGATGGAATAATCATTGGATTTGCCAAAGTTTGAAAGCTTTATGGAATCGAGTTTTGAGTTTGGCTTGATACACTTAGGAGCCAGTAAACTAGATATCCAGGAGCGCTTTGTTTTTGAATTATTTATGTGGAATAATCAGTACTTATTACATTTGGATGGACAGAAATTCTGATCGCAAAGAAAGACATTTTCTGCTGAATTCTTCTTTGAATTTCCGTACAACTGTTCACAGAGACTGCTGCTACATTATCTGGAGTTTTATTTGAAGTTATTGTGGTTAATAAGAATGGATCCCCTTCACATTTCCGGGGGTTCTCAGAAGCAGAGTTATCATAGTTGGGTAAACTTCTAGAACAATATACAATAAATATATTTTTTTGTAAAAAGTCCAAAATAGTATTTCTGTGACTTTCCAAAGGAGGAAATTTAGTGTTGATGAGTTTGTTCATTAGAACATTTTTGGAGAAATGTAGCATTGCATCAGTGTATCAGCAATGGATGCTCTGCAGTGAATGGGTGCCGTCAGAATGAGAGTCCAAACAGCTGATAAAAACATTACAATAATCCACACCACTCCAGTCCACCAGTTAACATCTCGAGAAGTGAAACGCTGCAAGTTTAAGACATTTTAACTTTAAACTTCAAACCGTGGCTTCCAGCCCATAAAACAATATTGTGAATTATGAACTCGTATTTTAGCTGGAAGCTACAGTTGCAGTTAAAAACGTCTTAATGATGAATTTGTTTCAGGTTTTTTCAGGTGTTTGGACTCTTTCAGGTGTGGATTACTTGTGGATTATTGTGATGTTTTTATCAGCTGTTTGGACTCTCATTCTGACGGCACCCATTCACTGCAGAGCATCCATTGCTGAGCAAGTGATGCAATGATACATTTCTCCAAATCTGATGAAGAAACAAACTCATCCGCATCTTGGATGGCCTGTGAAAAAGGTCTATAATAACAACAACAACAACAGTAATAATAATAATGTTGACTAAACAGTGTAAACATTTCCTAAAACAGTCCATGAGCTCCTGACTTTGGCTGTCATTGTCTGGCGTGATTCAGTTAGAAATCTCCATCAAATGTCACTCAGAAGGGGGCCTCCACAAGCCCTTAATCAGATTAAAGCCATCTGTTGTTTGTTTACTTTAAATATATCATTTTAATGTTAGTGATAGAACTGATCCATTTAGCTCAATATTTGAATCTTGTCAGATTTGCGGGAGATTAAATCGTCTCAGCTGTCACGCACAGGAGTGCAAATGTTTGTCCTTTGTTGATGGAAGTAGAGCTGACACTCGAGCCAGTGACTCCTTGTGTAATGTCACTGAGTCCTTTCAGAGGAAAAAGCAATTAACATTTTAAATGGCAAACCGCATTAAAACCAAAAAGCAATTAATGTTTTAAATAACGGCGACCGGGGGGGCCTGAAATGGCACCTGCCTGTTCTTGTTAACGGAGGCAGTCGTGCTGGGAGTCAAAGCCCCTTGTTGTTGTGTAGTTGAAAGTGATTTTTCTTCCTGTCCTGAGGCATTGAGAGACCGGTGAGAATAAACAGGGTTTAAATCAAAGGCATTTAAGATCTGCAGCACGATATGATTGAAGAAGGGGACCACTGAATGTTACCTTTTCCTCAACCAATGAGAGCTCATCACTCTTTATTAACACGTCAATACTGTACATTACAAAATGAGTGATTAACAATACAATAAACGTAAAAAAAAAAAAGTTTAAAAAAGCCCAGATGTATTAAAGGATTAGTTCACCCAAAAAAATTATAATTTGATGAGAATTTGCTCCCTTAGACCATGTAGATGTGTTAAATTTTTCTTCTTATCAGATTTGGAGAAATGTAGCATTGCATCACTTGCTCAGCAATGGATGCTCTGCAGTGAATGGGTGCCGTCAGAATGAGAGTCCAAACAGCTGATAAAAACATCACAATAATCCACACCACTCCAGTCCACCAGTTAACATCAGGAGAAGACAAAAACAAATCCATCATTAAAGCATTTTAGCTTCAAACCATTGCTGTAAACTGCTGATAAAATATGAGTCCATAATTCAATAATAATGCTTCCTCCAGTGTTTAAAATTTTAAAAAGCGCCTTATCTGATTCAGGAGAGAAATCTGCACAGATCAAGCAGTGTGTACAGTCCAAAACAGCTCTAAACAAATATGTGGCTGGATTTTGATGTGAGAGACAACAGGAGATTTATCACTGGAGGATGCGTTATTATGGATTATTGACTCGTATTTTGCTTTGAAGTTAATAACATCTTAATAACGGATTTGTTTCTTACAAACCCACAGCTTTTGTCTTCTCAAGACATTAATTGATAGACTGGAGTGGTGTGGATTACTTGTGGATTACGGTGATGTTTTTATGACTCTCATTCTGACGGCACCCATTCACTCTCTGTACAACAGTAAAATGACGTTAGCAGTGAAGTGGCAGTGCTTTGACTTTTGTCTCCTTTTGTGTTTCAGAGAAAAATCAAATATAGAAGCAACATGAGGGTAAGTACATGACTTTCTTCTTTGTGGTGAACTGCTCCTTAGGCAGCAGTAAATGACAGCAGGATTTGAGCTGTAAGAAACCCCGGCCGCTCCAAGCATCGTGTTAATCTGTGAATAAGCCCACTGGGTTTTGTTAGCCGTGTCTCTGGTCTCTGGAGGGCTCGTGTGAGCGGGGTGCAGTGTTTTCCCACCGAGCATCGTGACCAGGGCTTTCCCTCGGGTCGTCCCGTACAGTGATATTCTGTCTCCTTCTGAAACTCGGAAGAATTCATCAAAGGCTTCCCGCAGCACAGTCGTTTAGATCCCACTGTGGGGAATTGTTTTTGAGCTCTTTTTGAAAAGGAAATACACGCCTCTTTCCCAGGACTGGAGGAGAGCAAGCGGCAACCCGTGAGGCTTAACATGGCCAGATGGGGTTTTAGATGAGGATGGGTTAAATTAAGATGGATTCGGGACATTAGGCCATGAGGAAAATTTGTTCAGAGGTGGAGCGAATTATGAAAACATTATTTGTCATATAGCCAAGAACTTTCACTTTACTTTGTTCTTAGGCTACATTCATTCACACACTGTTGCATATTTAATTCAGGCAACTATCTAGACATGTTGTTGTTTTGCATGTTTATACGTGCATGCAAATAAGTTTGTTTAGCAAGTTTGGCAAACATTTTGTTGCAAAAGATAGATGTTAAAAATCAAATCAAAATGTGTATGTTTGTTTTCCTATTCGTTTTGCTTGTTTGTTTGTTGTCATATTAATTTACTTGTTTTTGGTGTTTTACCAATTTGTTTATTTTTCTATTATTTTTTATTTATTTTCATTTTAGTTTGCATATTTTTATGTTTATTTCCTTGTCATGTTACATTAATTTATTCACATTAATATTAATTATTTTCATATAATTCATTTATTTATTTTCCTATTAATTTATTACATTAAATTATTTATTTTCATATTCATAATTTTCATATAAATTTATTTTCCTATTAATTCATAATCTTATTGGATTATTTATTTTCATGTTATTATTTATTTTCCTTGTTCTTTATTTATTTATTTATTTATTTATTATCATAATAAATTATTTTATTTTTCATATTAATGTCATTATTTTCATATAATTTCATTACGTATGTTTAATTATTAATTAATTAATTATTTTATCTCATATTAAATTATTTATTTTCACATTGATTTATTTTTATATTAAATTATTTATTTTTATGTTTTATTTATTTTGATATATTTAATTGCATTTTTATACAGGGCTGTGTGAGATGGACATAACAGAGTCCTAACAAAGCTTTCTGCAGGTTTAGAGCACCTACATAGATCTCCTTGGTTTACTGACATCCATAAGGATGGTGTTGTAAAAAGAAATCAAGTGCTTAAAGTTGTCTAATGACTGAAATGTATTCAGTAGTGCCAGTGCATAATGGAGGTCATTTGACTGGTCAGATTAGTGCCTTAAACAAGGGCCTTTTACAAGTATATTGCTCTAAGCGGCTTCTGATTTAAAGTTCATTTACATGCTTTGGGTATATGAACAGTCTTTGCGCTTATGCCTGTCCCGGGTATTATATTTCTGATTAGAAAACCGAGAGTTAAATGAAGCAATAGAGCACTCAGCGCAAACATGACGCAACTAATACATCACAGAGACAAATGTTAAGATTCAGGGCATGGCTGGAGAAACGGCTCAGCTGTGAACGAGACGAGACAGTGGCGAAATGACTGCAGCTAATCAAATAACAACAAAAGGGCAATGAATCAGAGCAAAGTCCCGTTAAACTGTAAGAGGAGCATTAAAAGTTTTTAGTGCACTATCAAGGTGTCCTGAAGAGGCCTGAGCCCTGATTGCGTCTGTTATTGATGTACCAGCAGGTGTCAGCAAAGCAAATGCAAAGTAGGACACAATGTGCACCGCCCCAGCAGCTAAATAATTCATCCGGAGCACCATTATTAGTCAGTGGAGGTGGGACTGCGGAGATCCGCGGGGAAGGAGGTGCAATTGATTACCCTGCTGCTTATAAACCGGTTAACTATGTGAATGCAGTGTGTTTTGGATTACAGCAGTTAAACGGTGTAGTGTGAATAAACAACAGAGAGTTAGATCAAGCGTTTCAACCCTCCAGACACTCTCACTCTCTGCTGTTTTTTCTCGGCTCATTCTTTATCTCCCCATTCCTCCTCGTTTCCGTCAGATATTTAGCAGCTCTGAATCTCTCCGGCCTTTATAGGCGAGATAGTACTGGTATTATTACAGATATAATTCAGCTCTTATTAGAATTCGTTATTGTTCTCAGTGCCTGAGTCCAAAACTGTATGCAGGTTGTACAATTTAAAGGGATAGTTCGCTCAAAAAAGAAAATTCAGTCACTCTTATGGAGGGCTGATCGAATAAGGAAAATCCTTTTTATTTATTTTTTTGGAAATTTTACAAGGAACTACAAAGAATAGGCAAGTAACACATTGAATTAAACATGCATTTTTGCGGTAGAAAGTCTGAAATCATAAACTTGCGAAACAAAATGCAAAATTTGAAAACCATTTATATATTGTTTTCTGTGTAAACTTCAAAAATGCTAATTTGTGAAAACGGCATGTCTCTTTTGTCCGCTTTTGACCACTTTCCTATGGGCGGGTGTATGCATGGACTTTTTCTGATCTTTTGATCTAATATTGCTAAATAAGATCACGCTATTTACATATGAACGTGAAAGGATGCAACGGAAAACGATCAAGAGAGCAGCAGCTTTCGTTTCTGCTCTGATAGCTGCAAAACTACTCTATATGCTGAGGGTTTGTGTTTTGAATCAGGCAGTGTTGGAGAAAGTTACTTTTAAAGGAACACTCCACTTTTTTGGAAATAGGCTCATTCTCCAACTCCCCCAGAGTTAATAAGTTGAGTTTTACCGTTTTTGAATCCATTCAGCCGATCTCCGGGTCTGGCGATAGCACTTTTAGCATAGCTTAGCATAGATCATTGAATCTGATTAGACCAGTAGCATCGCGTTCAAAAATGACCAAAGAGTTTCGCTAGTTTTCCTATTTAAAACTCGACTCTTCTGTAGTTATATCATGTACTAAGACTGGCGGAAAATGAAAAGTTGCGATTTTCTAGGCCGATTTGGCTAGGAACTATACTCCCAGTCCGGCGTAATAATCAAGGAACTTTGCTGCCGTACCATGGCGCAGTGATATTACACAGCACCTGAAAGTAGTCCCCAGCTAGGTAACTAGTTATAATATAGCTGGGGACTACTTTCAGGCGCTGCGTAATATCACTGCGCCTGCTGCCGCAGCAAAGTTCCTTGATTATTACGCCGGACTGGGAGTATAGTATCTATCGTAACTATCGAAACTCTTTGGTCATTTTTGAACGCGATGCTACTGGTCTAATCGCATTCAATGATCTATGCTAAGCTATGCTAAAAGTGCTATCGCCAGACCCGGAGATCGGCTGAATGGATTCAAAAACGGTAAAACTCAACTTATTAACTCTGAGGGAGTTGGAGAATGAGCCTATTTCCAAAAAAAAGTGGAGTGTTCTTTTAAAAGTAATGCATTTCAATATTGCGTTTCAACTGATTGCATTACTTGGTTACTTTATATGGAAAGTAATGCATTGGAAAGTAACTTTTTGTCACCTGGGCTGGGCTTGCTTATTGCTTTTTAAATAACAAAAAAACCCAAAAGTTATATTTTTAGCACCTTGTCTGTGAATAAATGGGAAAACAAAGTAAATTGTGTTACTTGTTTGAAAAAAGTAACATGGATAGTTCATTGTAAATTTAAAAGTAGTGTGTTACTTGAGAAAAGTAATCTGATTACATAAGTCTTGTTACTTGTAATGCGTTACTCCCAACACTGGAATCAGGACTGATAAGACAATATTGTGCTTTTTACATTTTTTCGCTTCAATCCAATCTTTCGATTTCAGATGGCAAAATTTAGTCTTGCTAGTGGCGTTAACAACACGTCCCGTTATGTTCTTTAGTGGCTATTCAAATGCATTCAGCCACACAAGTGTTTGCACATGAACGTTTTGACAATGTTGAAAACTTTTCCATTTTTACTACATTATTGATGTGTAAACTAATCCTAAAGTGAGTCAGTTTTTATTTTCAGTAGTTATTCAGTAGTTATTTTCAGTAGTTATTTTCTTCAGACTGCTTTTATATGTTGCTTCAAAATGACAAAAAAACAAACACCTTAAATGCATCATAATAGTCCATATAATTAATGAACTCTATTCTAAATCTTCTGAAGTTGTATGATAGTTTTCTTCTCCTCTGGCGCTTCCCAGTTGGTCCCAGAATCAGTGAGTTGAACTTGAGAACCAGATTCATGAATGAATCATTCATACATGCAGTGAACTAGATCAATTGATTCACTGAACAGACCCAAAAGAACCGTTTGTTTACAATTCGGACACTGCTTCTTCTCTCAAGGAGCTCTAGATCAGATATCTGTACGAGGTTCTGCTCCTCGTACGATCACGTGGCTTCAGAAAACTTGCTGTATGAGTCATATGGACTAGTTTTATGAGTCACATTTATGGTACTTTTTAGTTATTTTAGACTAGAGCTTGACAGCATTCATCTCCATTCACTTTTATTAAATGGAAAAATCTGCAAGAATATTCCTCAAAAATAATACCTTTGTGCTCCACAGAAGAAAGAAAATCAAATCACTTTGAAAAAAGAGTAACTCTTTTTTAAGAGTGACAGGAGTTTTATTAATGGCAGAACTATTCCATTATATACAATATACTAAGTGCAGCATTTTTTAATCTATATTATTCTTAACAGTAATAAATCTGTAGATGTAATTTAGCCTAAAGTCTACATGCTTGATAAACCATTATATAACCTGGTCTATAAGGAGCGAGCAGTAAATGCGTACTCAGCTGTATATTAACATCACGATGAACAGTAATGCAGATTACAGGACAAGGGTCAGGGAATAATGTATTTAGATCAGCTTGTTTCAGTATCATTAATCTTTCACAACAACCAAAGTCATTCTGGCATTCTGTTAGAAACATAGTGAAATTTAAAACAGGTGTTTAGAGAAACAAAGCATTCCCAGAGGCTCTAGAGTTACATTTTCCGCACACATTTCTCATCCTCTATCTCTAAACCTTGCCTATCTTGCCTAAAGCATTTCTCATCCCACAAACAGCCTCCGTCTTGATCTCTGAAGCAGCCGCGATGAGCCACTATCAGTCTGCCAAATCTTATCACAGCCTGCTGTAGAAGAGGCACAAATGAAATTACGCCTATGTAAATGATCCAGCATAACGCTCAGGTTATTCTCCTATTCTAGTTGGTAATATGGCAAGCCATTTTAGCATTTAATCCTTAAAATGTACAAGCATCTATTTTCATGCTTTTTTAGCTACTAGTGTCTCTTCCATTTAGTACTAGTGCTTATTCAGTAGGTACTACCTTTATAAAAGTTACTCTTCATTAGATTCTAGTACTTATTTATTTGATATTAGTACTTACTTAACAGATGCTTGTACTTGTAATTAGATTCTAGTACCTATTAAATAGATGCTAGTAATTGTCCATTAGATACTTATTTCAATAGTGACTAGTAACTATTCCATTGTTACTAATTTATTTCATTCATATATCAGCTATTCAGTTTTGACTAGCATGTATTCCAGTAGTGATTTTTTTTATTTATACTAGTAGTTATACTTGTACTTATTCATTAGATACAAGTAGCTATCAAATAGATACTAGTATGTATTTATTACATACTAGTATTTATTCATTAGATACTAGTTATTATTAGATACTAGTACTTATTCATTAGATACTCATAATACTGTAGATACTAGTACTTATTCATTACATACTAGTGCTTATGATTAGCTACTAGTACTTACTCAGGGCATTTAATAGATACTAGTACTTATTGTTAGATAATAGTACTCATTACTAGATACTAGTGCTTATATTTTTATTTTATTTTTTTCTCATTCAGATATCAACTAGTATGGACTTTGGACTAGTATGTATTCCATTAGTGACTAGTACATATTTATATACTAATCGTTATTCAGCAAGTACTAGTACTCATTACATACTAGTACTTATTGATTAGCTACTACTTACTCAGTAGGTACTAGCACATTTATTAGATACTACTAGTACTTATCGTTAGATAATAGTACTTATTATTAGATACTAGTACTTATTTCAATAGTGACTAGTAACTATTCTGTTGTTACTAGCAGCAATTTCAAAATTGTGTTTTTATTTTGCAATCAGATATCAACTATTCAGTTTTGACTAGTGTGTATTCCAATAGTGATTAGTACATATTTTTATATACTAATTAGCTATTCAGTGGGTACTTAGATACTTTAGATACTACTACCTATTATTAGCTGCAAGCATACTGGTACTTATTCATTAGATACTAGCTGTCAAATAGATACTAGTATGTATTTATTACATACTAGTATTTATTCATTAGATACTAGTTATTATTAGATACTAGTACTTATTCATTAGATACTCATAATACTGTAGATACTAGTACTTATTCATTACATACTAGTGCTTATGATTAGCTACTAGTACTTACTCAGGGCATTTAATAGATACTAGTATTTATTGTTAGATAATAGTATTATTACTAGATACTAGTACTTATTTTTTATTTAATTTTTTTTTTATCATTCAGATATCAACTAGTATGGACTTTGGACTAGTATGTATTCCATTAGTGACTAGTACATATTTATATACTAATCGTTATTCAGCAAGTACTAGTACTCATTACATACTAGTACTTATTGATTAGCTACTACTTACTCAGTAGGTACTAGCACATTTATTAGATACTACTAGTACTTATCATTAGATAATAGTACTTATTATTAGATACTAGTACTTATTTCAATAGTGACTAGTAACTATTTTGTTGTTAGTAGCAGCAATTTCAAAATTGTGTTTTTATTTTGCAATCAGATATCAACTATTCAGTTTTGACTAGTGTGTATTCCAATAGTGATTAGTACATATTTTTATATACTAATTAGCTATTCAGTAGGTACTTAGATACTTTAGATACTACTACCTATTATTAGATGCAAGTATACTAGTACTTATTCATTAGATACTAGCTGTCAAATAGATACAAGTATTTATTTAATACATACTAACATTTATTCATTACATATTAGTATTAATTCATTAACAACTACTACTAGTACTACTCACTCATAATAGTACTTTTTCAAAATGTTAAGAATTTTAGCAGCACTTTATTTTACAGTCCTGTTCTGCATGTACATACTGTGAACTTATCATATTAATTACAATAAGTCGGTATTAGGTACTAAACCTGAACCTACCCTTAAACCTAACCTTAACCCATACTTTACCTTATACTACTCAGTACTTTCTTGGGTAAGTGCCCTAAAAGTGCATGTAAGTAATGCACTTTGAATGAATGAATAAGTAGTAACTTTAAAAAGGTACTAGTAGCTAAAGGATAAGCACTAGTACCTTATGGAACAGATATTAGTAGCTAAAAAAAAATAGTATGTTTTAAGGAATAAATGTTAAAACGCCTTGCCATATCAGGAAATGGTTTGAGCCTAGTCTTGCATAAACAAACTTTTGTCTTGAAGTCTGATTCAAATTTTTCTGGCCAAAAAATTGCAGATTTAGACAAGAAGAGACGGTCTAAAGTGTTCAGATGCATTTTGTGTTGTTTAGAGGCATGTGTATATGAATTACAATATTACTATTATTGAAATATTCATTTAACTAATAATGACTTGGCCTTTCTCGACCACAAGACGTTTGCACAAGAAACTGAATACCTGAATAACCATAGCTCATCTGATGCTTTACACCTGTTCCTGAATAAATATATGAGAGCAGACAATCTGGAGATATGAAGGCAATATTACATAACAGATGGCATCATGCAGATGATGAGTGGAACACGGAACTGTTGTTAAGGAACGCAGCTGCTGGCACTGAATAATCAATCAAACTATCAGGCTGGGCTGTGGAATAGCATACTAACATACTACTTTCACCACTTCTGCAGTAGATCATATTAAAGCTGTGTGCGGCATGCAGATTTTCTGTATGCATAAGATACTCTGACATTTGCCAAAATGTGCAGAAGACACCCAGAATGCAATTCACTTAACCTTTTGTTCACTTAACCTTTTGAATGAAGCCGAAGTAATAAAAAAAAAAATGCAATTTTTTAAAATCAGCATTTGATGCACGTTTTATGAAAGTAAATTTAAGACTTTTTAAGATTTAAAACACAACTTCAAACAGTTCTCCATGACTTTTTTTATTCATTATACTAGGGAAGTGAATTTTTCAGAGGTTTTCATAGTCAATTTATTAACAATCAATTAATTGATTAATCATACATATACACACATTTTGACTGCAATGTAAATGATAATTTGACAGAATTGTACAGAAATGAATAAATACCTGTACTTGTAGTTTCCTGTATTTCTAGATTTCTAGTATTTCTAACATTTGGTATTTTTTTTTACGCCATTTTCAACATTACTAATCATTTCCATCCCTAATGCATACTATTTAACTTTTTGGAAATCACAGTATATGATTCAGTGCACTGAATTGAAGTAGTAAGCTGATGTAGTATTGCAAGGAATTACAAGAAATGCAAGTGCTGTTCTGTGCAAGTCAAGTTTTGAGACGAAAAAGTGAAGCAAACAATTATTTTCAATGTTTTTTCATCCATAATACTTTTTTTTGGATAGCTCGTAAATCCTGATTAGCCAAACTGCTATTTCAAATTAAGGTCAGACATTGAACTGAGGTCAGATCGATTAACCCTGATGTCACTTGACGTTGTTTCTGAAAAGCTGTCAACTTATCATTGTTTTGGCGTGTGATTGCGCCTCTTGTTTGTTCACATGCTTTGAACTCAAAAGTGGAGAATTTCAAGTCAAGTCTTGAATGGATTTAATTCATTCTGTGATGTCAAAATATCAAAACATTGTCTAAAAACATATGAAAACGAGCATCAAGTTGACAGCCTCATGTTAGCTAGCTGTCACTGAGCATGACTAACTTTATCAGCATCCCGCTCATTTTCTATCTATTTGAGTAAATAATCATGAAGTTGAAGTTAAAATGTTGCAGATCTTGAAGTGCGTTACAGAAATAACCCGTGTCCTGTTGGCCAGTAGGTTTGCAGAGGACACAGAGAGCTCGCCCGGATCGGATTCACGTTGGGTGGGCTGAAGAGGTGCTGATGTCTTTATTGATACTGTTGTGGTTGGTTTAGTAAAGATCTAACGCTGTCCTTGTTATTCCACTGCCACGCCGTGACCTGAAGTACATTCGCAGATCGATACATCACATCAGCAAGTCCAGGCTTGTGAAAGAGGTCACTTGACATGTTAATGCGATTGCAATCTGGTACGAGAGTCGTTTTCTGAGGAGGATGCTAATTTCTCAAAGTGAGAGCGCTGTGACCTTTCGGTCATGCTGTAGGAGGAATATACTTTAAAATGAGGCGTTTCTGATGAGTCAGCAGATCGTACTTCTATTGCCTTGTTGAGGACATGCAGTTCTCAACTCAAGTTATGTCAGAGCATCGATTTTTCTCATCTCATATCACATGCAGTTCATCATCGATGGATCGTGTGGCGTCTGAAGTGCGGAGGCTCCGATGAGCTGGTTTGACCCGGACCGCCTATTCAGATCACCTAATTAATATTCATTAGGCCTGTAAATCAACCAAATTTCTGAAAGTGGGTTTATGCTTAAAGCAAGAACAAATATCCGTCAATAAATGTGTTTTAATCATAAACTCACTTCATTTTGATGAATTTCTCAGAAGACTCTTTTTGTATCAAATCAACCAAATTTTAGAAATGTCCCTGCCTGAAACTTTACTTTCACCTTATTTCAGGGTTTCTGCAAATCTTAAAGTGTCTTAATTCGCCCTTTGCCCTTAAAATGTCTTTTAAAAGTGATGGCATTAAATGCTACATGCACTGCAAAAAAATACAAATAAATATCTTCCTCAGTATTTTTTTCTTTGTTTGTTTGTTTTCCAATACAAACATCTAAACATCCTTAGATCAAGATACATTTATGTACTCATTCTGTCAAATCAACCAAATTTTAAAAACTTCCCTGTCAAAAATGTTTGATTTTGTTAATTTTTTTTTTGAAGAAGAAAGGCAAACATAAACGGTGAGTATACATACGTGACATTTAATATTTTGGCTTTCATCACGTAGTAATCCACAAATTTTTGTAGGGAGGTCAAAATGACAATTTTCACCTGAGATTTGGAGCCAAATTACAGGAGGAAAAAATGACTATAAAGATGGCAGCATTATAATGAGATTGGTCTGTCTATTAGTAAAATCTGATGACTTTAGCAATAAGGTTTGTGCCACAGCTCTCTCTCTCTCTCTCTCTCTCTCTCTCTCTCTATATATATATATATATATATATATATATATATATCAATGTTTTTCTGCTCAGTATGTCTCATCATATCTGTGTCAAAAAGATTAATATTTTCAGTAGCACATTACTGACATAAATATGCATAGACCTGCATTCTATTTCCTCAATAATTTGTGTGAATAATCATTCTGTTCACTCATTTCAGGTGCACAAATGCATTTCAATTGTGTGTTCGTGTCATGCCATCCAGTTCGCTTCAGGTAAAAAAAACCTCTTTGGTTTGTCATGTATCCAGTTATTTTAAATTATGAATAGCTTGTAGCTTGAAAAGCATGGGAATCAAAATTGCTTCCCTCTGGTTTGTTTGGGCATGAAATATCTTGCGCTTCATAAATTGAACCTGTCCTTGAACCTTTGTATGAAATGTTTTTCCTTCTATACTGCAAACGTCAGTCCTATATGATGTAATGTAATTTAAGAGATACAGGTATAGCTGTGTAGAGACTGCATTGCTTGTCTAATATTTGGGATTGTAAGTACTTTATCAAAGGATGCTCAAGAGCAATTGTTGACTTACAATCTATTAATGTGGTGAAACATTTCAAGGGCAGGTTATTTTCTGCCAAAAAGCTTTGATATATCTTTTATTACGTGAAGAAATTGTTGAAAGCGTTGGTACATCTTCATTTTCTGTTTCATAAGACCACTCTGAAAAGTTTTCAGACATTGATCGTGAGCTGAAAAGGACAAAAACAAATCATTAAATTATAATCAAAGTACTTCATGTGACTTGAGCTTCAATGTTCACGACTTATGAGGTCGTATGATAACTTTGTGTGAGGAACAGATTGAAATTTAAGCTGCTGTTTACTTAAAAATAATGTTATTCAGTGTAATAATTACATCAATCAACTTTCTGTGGGTCTTTAAGAAGGTCTTAAAGTCTTAATTTGTCCTTCAACAAATAAAAAGGTCTTAAATTGGAGCAGAAAAATATATAAATTCATGGTATTAAATGTTGCATGCACTGAAAAAAATCTTCCATGGTATTTTTGATAGTTTTCCAATACAAATGTCTAAACATC
Source organism: Acrossocheilus fasciatus (assembly GCA_036784905.1). NCBI lineage: Eukaryota > Metazoa > Chordata > Actinopteri > Cypriniformes > Cyprinidae > Acrossocheilus > Acrossocheilus fasciatus. Next base: position 33,890,779 of record CM071953.1, read on the forward strand.
CTTAAATCAAGATACATTTACTTGAGATGAAAAATGAACATGAATGAGTTTTGTCAGAAATTAATGAGGTGAATTTATGCTTTAGAAAAGATTTCTGTTGATGGGGAATGAAAATTTGAAATTTTCTTTCTTAAAAATGGTCTCAAAAAGTCTTTCCATACAGCGAAAAAAAAAAAAAAAAACTTGAGATGTGATACAACAAAAATCTGTCAGTGGAGAATTGAATAAAGTTCAGATATTTGTTCTTGTTTTAATCATAAACTCACTTTATTTTGATCAGTTTCTCAAAAAACAGGACTTGTTGCTTCTCAAGTAAATGCATCTTGATTAGACATTTGCATTGGAAAACAACACTAAAATACAGAGAAAGAACATCACTTTTTTTGTCATGTGATCAGAAGGTACAGTAAAAGTTATTTTTTGTATTTGGTCTCAAAAAATATTAAATTTACCTTCATAAAACCCGCAATGCTCAAGCCTCTCATTGAAATGCTCAAGTTAGGGAATAAGATGCACGGCTGATGCAAGCGTCTGATGATTGACGGAGACGATAAAAATCACCGATGCTAGTGATCGTCATCAGCGTACACAATTCTGGCCATTTTTTCTAAAACAGCTTCACCATCCCATTTATTCAGCTTTTGAGTTGAAAGCTTGTCAAAATAACACTGATTTATGGAGGCAACATTCATATCCTGCCACATCTCAGATTGTGAAACAGCAGATGCGTCGGACACAATGCATAATTCATGGGAATGCCAAAAAACGGCTCTCACTTCAGGCTTCGTAAACATCTCTGGTTTGTGTCGATGTGTTCTTCAGGTCTTCAGAAAGAGGAGAGTCTGATGTAAGAATAGGTCTTCTCAGGGGAATCATGTTACCTGTTGTACCTTTAGCTCAAAACAGACTGAGAAATATGAGGAATGAAACGTGAAGCTCGAGGTCAATGTGAGACTCGACTGCGATTGAATGCAAATGGCAAAAACATTCATTGTGTTTCATCATTGATGCTACAATGACATTGTCCTGCTGCTCTTGTTAACTAGGGTGGAGCATTGAATAGCGTAACATGGTATGAAAGATTGGTTTTCAAAGCCTGACCTTACAGTCTCTGTGTTGACCTTCTTTAAGCATTCAGTTCAATTCATCTGCATATTATGCTATCATACAAGCCAACTGTATCTCTTTTATACAGTTAAACAAAGAAATATGAGTCTCAAGGTCTTCGATTTAATTACTTTCTTATCATTTGCACATGCATATGCATATGTGGGGTCGGTAAGATTTTTTTATATGAAAGAAATTAATGTTTTTATTCTGCATTGATGCTTTAAATTGATCAATAGTGACCGTAAATACATTTGTTACAAAAGCTTCTACACTGTAAAAAAAAATGCAGTAAAATTTACGGTAAAAAACCGGCAGCTGTGGTTGCCAGAATTATACCGTAAAATATATACGGTAGCAACGTTTTAAGGTTTTAACTTAAATTTACAGTTAAATACCGTAATTTCAGTTAAATACCGTAAACTGATATAATGTTAATATAACAACCTATTGAAATACTGAAAGCTGTTTTGTACCTTTGAAATACACTGATAACCACCAAATGCAGGTAGTGATGAGAAAGTCACATGATGAACCAAAGCCCATCACAAGCAGCTTTTAAATAATAATAACTATATATAGAAGGTGCACCGTGTCATTCACACAAGCATTAAACACCATCATGGAGAGACTCATTAAACTGAAATATCCAATAAACATTAATTTAACAACATTAGATGTAACATACAACCCTAATAAACATAACTGATAAAAAAAAAACTAAGAAGAAACCTAGTTATTTCAAAGAAAAAACATCAAATTCAAACAAAATTTGAAATGCAAAGCAGGGAATTCTGGGAACGTCAATTTCCGTTTTTTCCCTGTAAATTTTACATTCTTTTTCACTTCCAAAAGCGGTATTTCACCGTAAAATTGTCTGAAATGTCTATTACAGTTTTTCACCGTATATATCAGGGGGAACTTACCTTTAACCATTTAACAGGTTTTTACCGTAGCTTTTTCACAGTTTTTTACCGTTAAAATCACAGACATTTTTACAGTGTATTTTGAATAAACGCTGTTATTTTGAACTTTCTATTCATCATATAATCTTCAGAAATAAAATGTATCACAGTTTCCACAAACATATTGAGCAGCACAACTGTTTTCAACATTGATAATAATCAGAAATGTTTCATATTAGAATGATTTCTAATCACAGGATCGTGTGACACTGAAGACTGGAGTAATGATGCTGAAAATACAGTTTTTCATCACTGGAATAAATTATATTTTACAATACATCCACATAAAAAGCAGTTCTTATAAATAGTAATAATATTTCCAAATTTTTACTGTACTTTTGATCAAATAAATGCAGCCTTGGTGAGCATAAGGGACTTGTTCTTGTGTTTTATTACTGAATTATGATCGGTCTTCTTTGTGTATATTTAACCCATCTATAGCTTTCATTAAACTGCACAGGCAAAGCATCACAACAATCTTTCCTTTACACAGAAACTAAAACTTTTGCTGTCTTGCAAACGCCACTGTTTCCTTCAGGAGATGCAAATCTAATTGCACATAATATAATGTGACTGTGATATATACTTCACTTGCACTGAGAAAAGTCTCAGAGATGCGGTCTGACTCATAACTTTAGCAGTAATATAGATAAATGAGGTCACTGGCACAAAACAGAAAACTCTCTCTCAAAATTAAACATTTTCTGTACTGTACTGTCTTTCTATTTCACATTTGTATCCCCTGACAGCATTTAGATTGTTACTTTGTTGAATTTATTGTGATGTGATATGCTTTTTAGGACAATTTCCACTAGGATGCATTGACGTCAATTTCTTCTGGACTCTGACAGTGTGTCTGACATGCAGTGGTAGAAAATCACACAAACAGACCACACCGTTTTGACAACTCGGCGGTAACTCGTACATCACTGAACCATAAATGCAGCCGCTTAAAGGAATAGAATAGTTCACCAAAAAATGAGTTTGCTGAAAATGTACTCACCCTCAGGCCACCCTAGATGTATATGTTTCTTTATCCGAAGATTTTGTCAGAAGAAATGTAGCATTGCATCACTTGCTCACCAATGGATGCTCTGCAGTGAATGGGTGCCGTCACCAACAGCGTTATTATGGATTATGGACTCAGTGTATGACAAGTTAAAAACGTCTTAATGCTGGATGTGTTTCAGCTTTTGTCTTCTCAAGACATTAACTGATGGACTGGAGTGGTGTGGATTATTGTGATGTTTTTATCAGCTGTTTGGACTCTCATTCTGACGGCACCCATTCACTGCAGAGCATCCACAGGTGAGCAAGTGATGCAATGCTACATTTCTCCAAATCTGATGAAGAAACAAACTCATCTACATCTTCAAAGGCCTGAGGGTGAGCCAATTTAAATTTTTGGGTGAACTGTTCCTTTAAAAAGCATAAACATAATATGGAGTCTCTGCCATTGGTGTTTAATTGCTGGACAAAGATTTAGTCTCTGGTCACAATTATTATTTAAACACGTTAAACTGTTACCATTTATGTTTTTTTTTTTTATTTAAAAGCATGCTCAAAAACGACAAGATGATTTTAAACCATGCAGTATATTTTAAACAGTTCACCCAAAGAGACATTTTAGTAAATATTTTCACAGAAGACATAAAATTGTCATCTTTGACGAATTGTTCAAGTCACTTTGGATAAAAGCGTCTGCTAAATGTGTAAATGTACATTGCTGAACTATCCATTTTTGTTTATTGCAAATATTCAGATATATACAAACATGTAAGTAGTTTAAGGGGATTCACTCTGTATTTGAACGCAGTCTAAAATGCCACATAAGCTTGTGATTAATTCAGTTGCTAAAGGGTACTATGGGTGTCTTTCCCAGCTCATTTATGCATATGTGTATTTGAGTCGTACCACACAAAAGATGAAGAGCATGTGTGCGTGATCAAGATTTCTTTGTTTCCCCACAAGAAGCTTTCAGAAAGCTGCAGTCGTTTCTTACAAATGGCAACCCCAGAGCAATCTGTCATCCTCAGATGAACCCGCTCTGCCTTCACTTCCTTCATGTGTTCTGCTCAGCTCTGTGAATTTCAAAGACGAAGCAATGAGTACAAAAAAGAAAAGACAAAGACGGGAAAGTTTATCGAATAGATCCCAGTGAATCGGCTGCTCTCTGCTGAGGTCAGCAAATCTGAGAAGGGAATGAAGTTACGGTTGAGGTACAATCGGTACGAAGAAGAATGCATAAAAGGGTTCGAGGAAGGGAACAAAGGACTGTTCTTAAAAGAAGCTTTCAACAATTTCATATAACATGAGGCATTGAAATCAAATGAATTTGGAACACTAGACAGCAACTATGCAGCACACAAGACGCTAGAATTCTTTATATTGGAGTTAGCATGATGTTAAATGCTGAAGAACATGCTACATGCCTCTACTTCATGCTTTCTGTCATCTGACTGATAGTTTAGCCTTTTTTATATCAAGTAAAATGTCTTTTAGTGTAATTGTGCACCTTCAGCTGGTGCTTCACATGTTTTTTTCCCATCAAATCTTGGCTGATTTTTATCAAGTAAACGTCAGAATAACTTTTCCAGATGAAGCAGCTCAGCTTTACTTGATTCTCTATCGAGTGCATCTCAAATCTGATCATCAGGATCTTTTGAGGAGAGTTTGTTTCTTCATCTCTCGATCAGCATTGGATTGCATTGCATTATATGCATGGATCATTTCAATCTCATCTTACTAAGACATATTATTGGAGATCTAGAGTGACGACGGATATTGAGATCATTTTATGTCAGTATCTGCTGTATACTGTTATTAAGATCTCATTGATTTACATTGTTTTGTTTTTTTGCTCATTTTAGCCTCTGAATAGAATCAAGCTGTTTCTTCCTTCATGTTTTCAGTGTATCATACTATTTGAGCTATAAAAGCCTATAGAAGCTTGTTTATGTCACAGGATTAAAAAAAAAAATTAAATGCAACTTTAACTCACAATTTGATCAGACCTTTTCTGATTTTTTTCTTGTTTTATATCTCACAATCCTGATTTACTTTTTTTCTGAATTTTTCAATTCAGTTATAAAAATTGTAATTTTGAATGAATTGATATGATTCTCACCCGTATTAATTTTATGAAAGAGCAGCATGAACACTCAACTAAACATCTTATTTTAAGAAACTGGAATCTCATACAGGATTGAACTGACATGACGATGATTGAATGATGACAGAGTTATTATTTTTGGGTTAAATATTCCTTTAATAAAGTGTGTTTATTGAGCATTGGTGTCTGCTGTTGAAAAACAATAAGCCACTCGAGGCCACGTGTTAAAGTGATTTTACCAAAATTAAAGCGTGTTGTTGTGCTGCATGTGAAGCGGATTACTGTAACAGCCTCCAGTGGCTTATTGTTTTATTAATGCAAATGTCTGGGTTTGTTCTGTGCGTGCCAGAGGTGTTTTGGACCGCTCACCTGCTAGCATGTGTACATTTCAGACACCCGCTGTTTTTCCAGACTCATCTCAGGTAATTAGAGCAGACAGACACGTATCCGGCCACCGTTTTCCATTTTCTTGCCACCTGTGTCTTGTCATTTAGGTTTAAACCGAGCAGGACTTCATTTAGAAGCATTATGGAAACAGAAACTCGCCGTTTGTCTGGTCAGGATATTTATATTAGCTGTACGGTGTTGACACGTGTCTGGCTCACTGATTTCAGTCGTCACCTGATCCTGTGTTACTGAGCTATTTAAAACAATATCCCATAATACTGGGTGTTTGTATTAGCATAATGGACTGTGCATGAGGTCAATTGTGTTTGTACAATGTCCTGGCCTTATCCGCCCCATTACTCTTAAAGATATTATATTCAGAGCGAAACACGATTAGCATACTAATACACAATGTGCACTACAGTGAATCTTTCAGCTTTTGGTTTTACTTTAGTCACCAGTGTTATTATAGTTAATCAAAACGAAAAACATTTTTGTTCCCTGAAATAAAATTTAATAAAAACATTAACTTATAGTATATATATATATATATATATATATATATATATATATATATATATATATATATATATATATATATATTTATTTATTTATTTATTTATTTATATATATTTTTTTATTATTATTTTGTTTCCTCTAATTGCAAAGGAAATATTTTTCATGTTTTATTAAATTTTTTAACTTAATAAATAAATAATAAGTAATGAAAGATTTAAATAACTAACAAAAATAGAAAATAAATAAAAACTACATTGAAATATAAAAATAACAAAATGACAAAAACACAAAAAAAATTATTAAAACTTTAACTAATGAGTAAATTAATAAATATAAAAAATAAAAACAAATTCAAAATATTAATAAAACTGTAACAGTTTCTCAAATTATACTAAACCAACACTTTTGTTTTATCGTGTTGTAGAGTTTTACAAATGTTCATTCGTGTATTTATTTTTGTTCTAAAACTATTTCAGAGAAGTCAGATTAAAAAAGTGCAATTAAAGTAAATGTATTTTGAGACAAAGGTCTTCTTTATGATTTTCAGTTTTGTTTAAGATAATTAAAGCAACAGTTTTTAAATAACTAGAAGAATATGTGAAAGTATGGTATTTGGGGTAAAAAGCGCCCTGCTGTTGGGGCTAAAGGTGCACAATAATTAACATGATAATTAATAGATCGCTGACTTTTCCATTTGTTAAAATGACATGGTTAGATTCAGATGGTAAATATCATATATTATGTTGGGTATCCATATTAGAGATTATCACCTTGTTTAGAATGAAACCATCATATTTAAAAACATGATATTAATCATATCATATAATAAAATATCATTTGTTGTTACTGCTGTAAATATATATTCAATTATTCAATTATTATTGGATCTCCTTCAATACTTTCAGAATCTTTACTTATTAAAATGACTTTGTTTCTGTATTTTAAAATATATTTTTATATTAACATATTTTAATGGCGGTATTTATTGAAAAAAAATATATTATTTTATTTTTCAAAATAAGTAGAAAATAGTACAAACATTGCTAAAGTGATTGTTTTGAACAAGCATTAACTTAGACATTATTAAAAAAAAAATATATATATATATATATATATATATATATATATATATATATATATATATATATATACATTATTTTAGCTGAAGTATTTGTATCAATACTGTGTGCGTTTTGCCCCGTGTGTGGGGTATGTGTGCCACCTCATACATTTATAAGATTTTTAAACAAAATAAATATCTTGAATTTTAGTTTTAAATTTGTTTTAGTTAACTATAATAACTCTGGTACAGTGCACACTGTTAAAAAGTGATGAGTTGACTTAACTTAAAAAAAATTGAGGAAACCTTTTGCCTTAAAATTATTAAGTAAATAATAATTAAAAAAAAAAAAAAGTTAAGTGAACATGACAATTCACTTCACTTATTTTTTTTTTAATTATCATTTACTTACAAATTTTAAGGCAATGGGTTTTCCTCAATTTTTTTAAGTTAAGTCAACTTATCACTTTTTACAGTGCAATAACACACATTCTTAAATGGCTTATTAATGGCTTATTAATATTACATTAGCACCATCAATATGATAAAAGTCACCATTAGGTGTATTCAAACTACATAGGTTTAGGTTTAGCTCGGTACCAAGGTCATGGGTTCGATTCCCAGGGATTGATCAAATGCATTGCATCGAATGCAATGTAAGTCGCTTTGCATAAAAGCATCTGCCAAATGCAGTCATTGTAAATATTATTTATAATGCAAATTAGCAACTATTTCCCCATATAATATTGTTCATTAACCTGTAGACTGCTACCGAGTGAAGTAGCCTAGTGATTTGATGCATTTTCCAGCGGCTTTGAACGTGGCACAGAATTCAGACTCATAGCTGTATGTTTTATAATAAAGGGTGTGAAAGATGCATCAATGTCACACACGGTCCACAATCACAGTCTGTTTTGGAGTCTCCCGTTGAGTTGATGGCATGTGAATGACTAGTTTGCTCTCTGGAAGAGCAATGAAGCACAGCAGTGAGTCCTCCATTTCAACAGCTTCGGTTCTGGAAAGATTTCTCCCATCATTTTCTTCATACTGTATGCACAACTAAAAGAGCTTTAATAGAGCTCAAAGCCATGAACCGAAACAACCAGCTCTGAGATGAAGCATGACTTTAATGTAAAGTCAAAAAAGAGTAAAAGACTTGAATTTAATGAACTACTCCATGTAGTGCATTGAAAATGATGCAAACTATTGGCTATAAGAATAAAACCGCAGTTTAGAGAAAAGAAAGAAAACTTCACCGTGGTGGGTTTTATAAAAGATGATTTATTCTTGTCTCACTGTAGATCACAGCTTGAGGTCGAACATGTCAGAAACACAGAGCTCGAGGTCATCGACTGACATCTTGAGTTCAAGGACTGACCGATGGGTGAACGATGGCCCATTAAAAATAGGTACAGAATTGTGAGATAAAATCTTTTTTATTTTTTATTCTGTGACATTGTGAACTGTTAGAATTCTGAGTTTATAGCTGCACCAAAAATGCCCTTAAGAGTCAACTGCTTGCATGAGAGATGCTTCTTGAAGCTATGACATTTTTTAGGTAGTTGAGAAGATAGAGAAGTGATTTTGTGCCTATTTTTAATGGGCCATCGTTCACCCACTGACCGCAGGCTCCTGGAAGATCGTAGTGGTCAGTCCTTGAACTCAAGATGTCAGTCGATGACCTCGAGCTCTGTGTTTCTGACATGTTTGACCTCAAGCTGAGACAAGAATAAATCATCTTTTATAAAACCCTTTTTTTTCGTTTTCTTCAAAACTGCTATTTTATACTTATAGTCAATAGTTTGATTCAGTTGCGTCATTTGCAATGCGCTACAGGAGTAGTTCACTGAATTCAAGTCTTTTAGTATGATTTTCTTATATAGTATAAACTTCAAAAACAAGGTTAGGGTTAGGATTTTGACTGCCCTTTTCTTGTGATTCAGACTTTATACCTCGCAATCCAGTTATTTATTTTTAATTTTTTTGGTTCTGCCATGAAAGATAATGGGGGGGGGGATCTGAATTTTGAGATATAAACAAAATCTTTTGATATAAACTTATAATTGCAAGAAATAAACAAAAGATATGAGATAAAAACGTATAAATACATTGTAAAAAAAAAAAAAAAAAGTTGAGCCAACTTAAAATTTTAAGGCAACCATCTTCAGATTTTTGAGTTTTTGAGATTTTTTTTGAGATTTTTGAGCAAACTCAAAAATCTGCTGAAGCTGGTTGCCATAAAATTTTAAGTTGGCTCAACTTTTTTTTTTCTTTTTTTTTTTTTTTTTTTTTTTACAGTGTACGAGATATAAACTAAAAATTATATGAACTCATCTTAAGCAAATATAAGCAATCATATATGCAACAAATTCTGAGATATAAACTCATAATTGTGAAAAAAAATAAACAAAAAAAATTGCAAGATATAAATAAAAAATTCTGAGATATAAACTCAAAATTGTGAGATATGAATAAAAAATTATTAGATATAAACTCAGTTGCGAGATATAAGCAAAAAATATGAGATATAAACAAAGAATTTTCGAGATGTAAACAAAAAAGTATGCTATAAACTCAAAATTGCTATATATACAGTATATATATATATATATATATATATATATATATATATATATATATATATATATATATATATATATATATATATCTGTGATTGATTATAAGTGCATAGTCAGCTGTAGACTAAACATGAAGCACACATTGTTTACACACCGCTGTAAAATCTGTGTTGGTTTCCTGTGATGTTAAATGATCTCGTGAGTTTTGAGGGAATATTGTCTCTGACCACACAAAGCAGTGTTCACTATTTAGGGAAGTTAACACTTCTCCTTTGTGACATTAGAGAAGTTAACATACTAACAAGCCACTCTTACATCTGTGTGTAGCGTTTGTCACTGATGTATCCACAGCGTCTGAATCTTGTACAACAACATAAACAAGTGTAAAAACATACGTAGTGGATCCAGTTCACTGGACTCATATAAGCCTTATATGTTATTATTAAAGTATTATTTATATACTGCTCCAATTCAAAATATTTATTTTATTTATTTGTTTATTTATTTATTTTTAAGTGTTATTTTATGTGTTTTTATGTATTTTATAGTTTTAGATTTAATTCATTTTTATTTTTTATTTCAATTTGTTTCCAGCTAATAATTTTAGTGATTCAACTTAAACATATTCCAAAGCAAAATTTCAAATTTTCACACATTTTAAGTTTTATTTATTAATCTAATATTTATATTTTATTTTACTTAAGTTTATTTCAGTTAATGATTTTTTAATAACGTTATTTCTAGTTTACAATTATAACCCTGATATAACTTTTGCATGCAAATTTTTATTAAATTAAAATTAATTAAATTAGCAAAAATGTCTTAATAGTTTTAGTTTTTGATAATAACCCTGATAGAAAGTAAAAACTAGAATTCAGAAACCAACAAAATTTTTTAAATAATTTTATTTTTTATTAACAATAATAACCCTAATGAAGTGTAAACTAGTATGCAAAATTTATTTAATATTTATTTCAATTAACAAAAATATCTTAATAGTTTAAGTTTTAGTTATCAATAATAATCCTGATAGTAAGTAAAAAACAGAATTCAAAAATTATAACTGCATATGTTAATGCTTTTATATTTAGTTAACAATAATAACCCTGATAGTAAGCGTAAACTAGTATGCAATATTTATTTCAGCTTTATTTTAATGGCCAAAAAAATGTCGTAATAGTTTTAGTTATCGATAATAACCCTGATAGTAATTTTAATTAATGATAATAACCATTACAGTAAGTGTAAACTAGTATGCAAAATTTATTTCAATGAACAAAAATGTCTTAATAGTTTTAGTTATCGATATAATAACCCTGATAGTAAGTAAAAACTAGAGTTCAAAAATGATAACTAAATTTTTTTAATAGTTTTCTTTTTAGTTAATGATAATAATCCCCTAATAGTAAGTGTAAACTAGTATGCAAAATTTATTACGGCTTTATTTCAGTTTCAGACAAAAGTGTCTTAATAGTTTTAGATAACTATAATAACACTGATGATAAATCAAAGCTATAGAATGCAACAGACTGCAGGGTTTCCTGAACAGTATACGGCCTGCTATTAGTAATGATAAAGATGAAGTAGTGTTGAAGGTCCACCTCTCTCGCAGCCTTAACTCTGCTGTTGTTGGTGCCGTTCGTCTCTGTGAATCCCCTGACAGTGAACAGGACGAGTGATTTGTAGTCTCTGTGTGAGCGTGGCTCTGGAGCAGAGCGGCTACACTCACGAGGCTTCGGCTGACGGAGCTAAATCCTCCGGGACGCCTTCAAGGTGTTTTGCTTATTGAATTAAGCAGCTATGATCCAGATTTTCACCGCGGTATTGATCTCCCGTCCCCTGATGGAAAACATGCCATAACAGCCCACGGCTGACATCACGTCGAGTGGGTTTAAAGTGTTTTCTCTGTAGAGACGCTCTGGCTGGACTTCACTGATGTTTGCTGACAAATGAAGTCCTCTGGCCGTTTGTCTGAGTTCATGTTGTCATTGTCTCTCAGCTCTACAGACTCTCTGAAGTCTCTGAGGACTGAAGATGCTGACACTGATGATGATTCATGCATCTACTGCACATGCATGTGTTTCTCCTTTCAGTCAGAATGACATACTGTAGGACCATCAGTGTTGTGTTGTGATGGAGACTCATGACTGATAACTGAAATGCATTGCATTTTGCATCATTTCATTGCATTGCATTGCATTTCAGTTATCAGTCATGAGTCTCCATCACAACACAACACTGATGGTCCCTACAGTATGTCATTCTGACTGAATGGACAAACACATGCATGTGCAGTAGTGTTGTGTTGTGATGGAGACTCATGACTAATAACTGAAATGCATTGCATTTTGCATCATTTCATTGCATTGCATTTGTTTTTGGAAAGATAAAGAAAGAAATGCTGTTGTAAGAAAGTTGTTTTATGTGGGAAAGTATTTATGTCCACGAAAGTTGATTGGAATCTTAGTTAGTTTTTTTTATTTTATTTCATTTCATCTCATTATTTTGCATTGCATTTCTGTTCTGTAAGAAAGTTGTAAGAAACAAGGAAGAGAAAACATGTAGGAAGAAATTAACTTTTGTCTTTATGGGCACTAATGATCCTGAAAATCAATTCCAGTGGTCAAGTTTTAACTTTTATGAGGGCCTTTTATGTAAAATATGTGTATTTATGTCAAATATTTCCATTGAAGTTGATTGGAATCTTTTCCGTGCATTTAATTATTTATTTATTTTGCTCTTCTTTCCAGAAAGATATGCTGTTGTAAGAAACGAGGAAGATATTTTTTTTTTTTTTAGATTTGTTGATTGGAATCTTAGTTTTTAAGAGTTTGTTTGTTTCTTTTTATATATATATATATATATATATATATATATATATATATATATATATATATATATATATATATATATATATATATTAAAATGCTTCATATTACATTATACAGTGGGGAAAATAATTATTTGATCCCCTGCTGATTTTGTACGTTTGCCCTCTGACAAAGAAATTATCAGTATATAGTTTTAATGGTAGGTTTATTTGAACAGTGAGAGACAGAATAACAACAAAAAAATGGTTTGCACACATCTCAGGAGGGATTTTGTCCCACTCCTCTGCAGATCCTCTCCAAGTCATTAAGGTTTCGAAGGCTGATGTTTGGCAACTCGAACCTTCAGCTCCTTCACCAGATTTTCTATGGGATGAAGGTCTGGACACTGGCTCGGCCACTACAGGACCTTAATGTGCTTCTTCTTGAGCCACTCCTTTGTTGCCTTGGCCGTGTGTTTTGGGTCATTGTCATGCTGGAATAACCATCCATGACCCATTTTCAATGCCCTGGCCCTGACAGTACATGACCCCGTCCAGCGTCCTTTTAATGCGGTGCAGTTGTCCTGTCCCTTAGCAGAAAAACACCCCCAAAGCATAATGTTTCCACCTCCATGTTTGACGTGGGGATGGTGTTCTTGGGGTCACAGGCAGCATTCCTCCTCCTCCAAACACGGCGAGTTGATGCCAAAGAGCTCGAACACTTTCACCCAGTTCTCCTCTGAATCATTGGTAAACTTCAGACGGACTGCAGGATTTCAGTCCTTCACGGCGTAGTGTGTTACCAATTGTTTTCTTGGTGACTATGGTCCCAGCTGCCTTGAGATCATTGACGAGATCCTCCCGTGTAGTTCTGGGCTGATTCCTCACCGTTCTCATGATCACTGAAACTCCACGAGGTGAGATCTTGCATGGAGCCCCAGACCGAGGGAGATTGACAGTTATTTTGTGTTTCTTCCAATAATCGCACCAACTGTTGTCACCTTCTCACCGAGCTGCTTGGCGATGGTCTTGTAGCCCATTCCAGCCTTGTGTAGGTCTACAATCTTGTCCCTGACATCCGTGGACAGCTCTTTGGTCTCGGCCATGATGGAGAGTTTGGAATCTGATTGATCGGTTGCTTCTGTGGACAGGTTGTCTTTTATACAGGTAACTCTCCCTTTAAGAGAGTGCTCCTAATCTCAGCTCCTCACCTGTATAACAGACACCTGGGAGCCAGAAATCTTGCTGACAGATAGGGGATGTTTGTTGTTATTCTGTCTCTCACTGTTCAGATAAACCTACCATTAAAATTATAGACTGATCATTTATTTGTCAGTGGGCAAACGTACAAAATTAGCAGGGGATCAAATAATTTTTTTCCCCCGCTGTATTTTGCCCCTGCATTTAAATGTGCTTTTTTTTTTCTTTTTTTTTTGGTGGCATTGTTAATCCCTAGCTTAAAATGTATGACACTTTCTTGTAGAAAACTGGAGGAAGTATTAAAAAAAAAAAAGTCAAAGCTGAACTGTTTGAGGAAAAACTATAAAAGCATCAGACTGTATTTATTTTATTGTTTTGCATTTTATTGCATTGCATTTTACTGAGTTTTCAGTAGCTATTTTTTCAGGGGAAGAAACTATAAAATAAAAGCACAACAAATGGATGTATTTATGTTTAGACTGTTTATAGTGTTTTTATTGTACTACTTTTGTTATTTTGGGGGCTTGACAGTGACTATTGTTTTGAAACAGAGATGCATAAATTGATTTAAAATCTCTCTTTTTGTCTTCCACAGGAAGAAATAACAGACTGCGGGTTGAGTGGCATGAGGGTGAGTCAATATGGGCGAAATGTACATTTTTATCTGAACTGCAATGCTTTTTGCATTATGCATTATTTTTGCAAATGCATAATGCCCTTTTGCATCTATCTGGATGTGTTTTTAGGAATAAAAAAGCACATTTAAATCATCATGAAATTGAAAGTGTTGCTTAAATTTTAATTGCCAACAAAATGATTGCAAATATATCATGCATTTTTGATGCAAGGTTCAATTCTATATATATATATATATATATATATATATATGCCACAGCAGATACTGTGAGGATTCAGTCGTTTTCTAAAGAAAGTACAGAATAAGTTGCGAGAGGCTTCTGAGGCGAGCTGTGTTTGATTGTGCCTCTCTGCAGCTTCTGGGCTCCGGCTTTGAGTTCAGTGAGATTTTGACATTGTTTAAAAGCTTTGCCACAGAAGATCTTAAGTGACTTGAAAGTTACGAGCACTTTTACCTTGTTTTCCCTTTGTGTTCAGTAGTTTCACTCGTTGAATCCCCCGAGGCGTTCCTCATGTCTGTGTGGTTCGTTCGGTATCTGAAGCAGCGTTTCTCTGCACATTTTGATCATTTCTCGTACCCTGAAGGGGAACCATTTCACAGTCTTGCATGTAATGCATGCATCTTGCCTTTTCTCTGTCTAGCGGCGGTATTTCAATATCAAAGTCTTTTAGCGCCCGGATAATTGCCTTTTTTGCATTTTACAGATGCTGTTCTTATTCGACATGCTTTCAGCGTCACTGTAATCAATAGTTAAGGAAAATGTCACGGCAAATGGAATTTAGAAAAATGTTTCTTGAGGGCAATGATTCGATCCGTCGGGCAGAGACGAAATCATGAAGAATCACGTGAGATTTCAGTGAGATCTCTGTTGTTTCTCTCAGACAGCAGTGAGACTGAGTGGAGCCCAAAAGAAGACTCTGTCTTTAGTATCCTGATATTGTTCATTTATGTTAAAACGGTGTAATCCAAATGGATGGAAATTTTATATGCAACTCACATATATAAATTTAGACTAATATTTTTTAGCTTGAAAATTATATGACTCTCTCTGTGTCATGTACATTTCTTTATATATTTATGTATTTTATAGAAATATATATTTTTAAAAATTCTAAAAATAAATGTATTAAAATGTTAAATAAAATGCAAAAAAATAAATAAATAAATAAATAAAAATATATACAAAGTTCTGGCATGAAGCTCTAGACGGTGCAGTCCGATAGATCTAACTAGATATGATATAATGACATCATTATCACATGGCACAGCTGATTGGTTCTCTCCTGTATCGGTAGCCTATGAGCTCGCTGCTCAACATTCAAATATATGTGACCCTAGACCACAAAACTAGTCATAAGGGTCAATTTTTCGAATTTGAGATTCATACATCATCCAATTGAGACAAATTTGCTAAAATGAAATAAAACCCCATTTCACAGTGTGTTCACATCATTATATGTGACCCTGGATGACAAAACCAGTCTTAAGTGTCAATTTTTCCAAATTGAGATTTATACATCTGAAAGGTGAATAAATAAGCTTTCCATTGATGTATGGTTTGTTAGGATCGGACAATATTTGGCTGAGATGCAACTATTTGAAAATCTGAAATCTGAGGGTGCAAAAAAATCGAAATATTGAGAAAACCACCTTTAAAGTTGTCCAAATGAAGTTCTTAGCCATGCATATTACTAATCAAAAATTAAGTTTTGATATATTTACGGTAAGAAATTTACAAAATATCTTCATGGAACATGATCTTTACATAATGTCCTAATGATTTTTGGCATAAAAGAAGAATCTATCATTTTGACCCATACAGTGTATTTTTGGCTATTGCTACAAATATACCCCAGCGACTTAAGACTGGTTTTGTGCTCCAGGTTCACGTATGACTAGTGCTTGCTGTAGCAGTTGCAGCGTGCTTCAGAAACCCCCCACCTTCCCCAGCTCCACCTGTATAGATCTGTTGTGAGGTGATATGCTATATGGGGGTTATTTCGTGTATGTTGTATTTGCAGCAGCAGTATTTCTTACATGCTCACAGCAGTGTGTTGTGGATGTATTGGCTGTAGCAAGTTTTGGCACTTGCTCTGCCGCAGCAGCAGCGTAGCAGATCTATTCTGCCAAGACCAAATACATTAACATTGACATGTACATTACCATGCAAATCACTCAGAGAGTTGTCATGAAAGAAATATTTTTATGTGATAGAATATAAAAATAAAATGAATAAAAATAGTAATTCAGTATGTCAGTGATAGTAAACTAACGCTGCACTGCGGGTTGGTTGTGCTCTGTGGTTCAGGTTAGCGCTCGTGAGTCTGTGAGGTCAGACATGTCCTCT